>BHFT01040661.1:0-65162 GCA_004320025.1 Laticauda laticaudata
TTTCACAGAAGTGTGATTGACTTGGAGTTACATTGTGTTGTTTAAGTGTTCCCTTTATTTTTTTGAGCAGTGTATGTGCGGGTTGCCAAGTGCCTGAATTTTGATCATGTGACCATTGGGGATGCTGCAAGGGAATAAATTGCAAGGATTGATCATAAGTCACTTTTCAGTGCTGTTGTAACTTCAAACATTTGCTAAATGAATGGCTGTAGGTCTAGGACTACCTGTAACTTTGGCTTGTTTCCCAAATCAGTTTAAACTTCTTTCAGTCCTGAGTGCAATTCATGCAAATTCTTTATAAGAAAAAAAAAATATGTAGAACTCTTAGGGAGCCTCATGTGTCCTTTCATATCTCATCACAAATTCTTTCTGACCTAAGGATCCACTATTAAAATTCTTCAGGTCTTGTATTTAATTGTAATGTAACTTTAATGTGTGATTTGGGTGGCAGCTTAGTCTTGCAATATCTGCAAATAATCTTGACTTCAAGTTCCAATAATCTTATTCAATTATTCTTGTGATTTTTGTTAGTAGTATTTTGAAAATATAATTACCATGCTGGCATGGTAACATTGAATAAAGTAATTTATGTCTTTGTTTTAATGCAGTTTGACCATAATATAAAATTGTGCTTTCAATTAGTAGAATAATATATTATTTTTATTTTTATTTACTTTTAGGCTGATTTTAAAGGTAGAACTTCCTTTAAATATACACTGTAGTAAAACAATAATCAGAAAATAATTCCATTTACACAGCACTGCAGGAATACATTTTTTTTAAAAAAAGTCAATGAATACTTAGAGGGTTGTTGGCTTTTTTTTTTTATGGCAAGGAGATAACATGTTAGTGAAGTAAAATTTTCAGATAAACTTTTGTCCTACAGTTGAACTTGATACATATTTGAGCAGGATTATATTGAAACAACGAACAATTACACTTCTCTCTGCAGCTGCAAGTACAAGTTGGCTTCAGGAACATGTTGCAGATCTCACTAGGAGGTAAGTTAGAAAGGAAGACATTCTAAAAGAGAATGTGCTACCTTCTTTGGACTGATGGGAAAGTTTTGAATTGTGGGGGTGCTCTCTGTAGGCAGGACAGACTTTTTTATTAACAAAAAGGCTCCATTGTTAAAGCACCCATCAGGTAGGTGAATGATGAGGTAGTTCCATGTCATGATTTAAAAATGATAATTCTTAAACTTTAGGACATTTGTTTTCAAACTTGGCAACTGTAAGATGTGTGGACATCAACTCTTTGCCAAGTTTGAAAAACATTGCTGTAGGACTTTAGGTAGCCTCAAACTTCTTTTTTTCTGCCTCTTATGGTGTAAAGCATGGGTAAATTAACAACTGCGTTTCCACAGACCAAGAAAAAAAAATCAAAATTCTGGTTCAGTGCATGGTAGAACATGGCTCACTCCAGATTGTCCTAATTTGGAGTGTTGGCTCCCCATGCCTCCAAATTCAAGGAGTGGTACTTAGGTTATCCATACCTCTTTTATTTCCTAGATGCTTTCTCCCACTACCATTTTACCCTACCATAGTCTTTCTTGGTTTTAAAGAAAATCCTGACACTGGGTTGAAGCTATTCACTGTTTTTATTTTCTAAGAATGCTTATAGGTGTTCTTAAGCCATTGTGATGTGAATATGATACTTTGAAGCATGTCAGCTGGTCCAACACCCCCCCCCCATATTTGTAAAAATGAATTCCTAAGCAGAGATGATATTTAGAAGGTAAAACATCTCTATCTGCATTTGCACTTAATATTAGTTTAGAAACCTAAAGTGCTTGCATAATCAATTGTTCTAAGTACCTGTATTAGCTTGGTCTTTGAAAGAGAGAGTTTCTAGTATGGGTTTTCAACAATAATAAATTTAAAACACTCAGAAAAAAGCAAACACATTTTTTAAAAAATAGTTCTTTCTTATGCTAAATTCCTGTAGCTCCCTGAAATTATCTGGAAATTTCTGTTTCCTAGCAACTTTGTGCTAATGACATAGAAGAAACAATGAGACTAGGAGCCCAAGTTTTTGGGTGTGGGCCACTGTGCCATTCTTTTGATTTGTTGCCATCACCATATATATATTGTTTGGGAGTTATAGTGGAAATTTGATCTATTGAAATTGCATCTTCCTGTCTTTTTTGTTCATAATCACTTTCTCACAGAAGGGCGTTGGTTTCTATTTTTAAATTATGTTTGTTTTTCCTTTAGGTGAATGGCCAGATTATTTTTGTTGAATACAAAAAAGGTTATAATGCTATAATCAAAGTCACAGTTCGAGAATATGAAAATAATTGAGTTTGCTAAAAGAATTTGAGAGTAAATGTTCTTTTGCTGGAAGATGGCATTTTCACCCATTTATGAATTAATAAAATCTTAAATGGTAAAAACATTCTTAATGTTCAGATAGGATTATATAGGTGAAGATTGTCTTTTAGATAACCTGACATAAATTGGACACCGATTTAATAATTAATACAAATCTTAGTTGCAGTTGGTAAGATGCTAATAGCAATAGACCAATAGATCAAACTGTTTAATATTGGAATGTTATATACAGAATACTAAAAAGAAATCTGGAATAAGACACTTTTGGTGGCCAGAAAAAAATGCATTGATATACTGTAGTGATGAGGAATTGAATTTGATTATATAGATTCAAACTTTTTTTTTTTAGCTCTAGATTGTCTTCTCTTCCAACAGCATTCTAAAATTTCAGATGAAGATTTTTATTATTTGTTTTTTCCCCCATCATAGTTATCCCATTGGTATATTTCAGAGAGCAACTGTAAGAGCTACTGCCATATGGATAATAAGAGTGTGCTACCTCTTGGCTTTCTTCACTAATTGATATTATTTATTGTTACTTTTAGCTTGTGCGGTATCATTCCTGGGCTGAGTAGCATCTTTCTTCCACGTATGAATCCATTCATCTTGATTGATCTTGCTGGGGCTTTAGCTCTTTGTATTACATACATGTTAATCGAAATTAAGTAAGTGCTGTTGGATGGAATGATAATATTTAATAGGCATTTGATACTGAAAACATGAGTGCCTATAATGTTATATTTTTCTCTTTCAGTAATTATTTTGCAGTTGATACAGCTTCTGCAGTGGCTATTGCTTTGATGACATTTGGTACTATGTATCCTATGAGTGTCTACAGTGGAAAGGTATTGCTTCAGGTGAGACAAGGAATTAAGACCTTTGTACTAGCAATGAGAGAGTAGCCAAAAAAACAACATTGCTTACTGATGTCAGCAAAACAATCACAATAATTCATTCTGAAAAAAAAGTAAGTGTTATTCTTTAATGACAGTTCTGGTGTCAAAGAACTTGCTTTATGAATCCTTTCTTGACAATTTGTTATTTAAAAATAGATGTTAAGAGCAATCTTGCCCTTTATTCCAGCAACCACTAAATAGCTTTCTTTGTCCAACATAACTTCTAACTTTACATATAGTACTATTTATTAATTTATCATATCTTCAGGGCTTGGTAGATCATAGTAATACGGATAAAAGTTTTGTGGCTTTCTGTAGCTGTTAGTGTAGAATTGGTTAAGTCAATTAACTGGAAAGTTAACTTGTATATCCTTTGCAAGAATGGAATGGAAGATTTTTCTCGTAAGAAGAGCTGGGGTTAGTTGATAGGAGAAAAAAGAAAGGTAGTAGGCAGGGATGGCTTTCTTAAGAAGAGAGGTTGATTCATCTGTCTTCTGAGGGAAGAGACAGTAAAGTTAGTTATTTTACAATGGACTCTCTGGTTACCTAAATTGTTGTGCTTATTTGTACTATAGGTTGCATGTGTACAGTTTGTTCTCTGTTTATTCTCAATAGATAGATTAATATCAACTTCTTATATTAATTAGGATGATTAGAAGGTCTGTGCCCAGGCTGATCTGCTTCTTGAGAGCTGATCCTTTAATGACATCACTTTGTCTTGTTATCTGCTTGTCCTGCAGTAATTACATTCTTGAATATTAGAAAAGGATTGTCCAGACTCAAAGACTGGGGGAAGGCTAATTTCCAACTATAATAAATGATGGCAACTCATCCTAGAACAGGAAACTGGGTACCCTGTCAGGGTACTCTTTAGAAATGTTAGATGGCAACTGGCATCAGAAAGGGCCTAAGGTTGTCAGGAAGCTAAAAGAATAGGTGAACTATGAGAGAGAATGGATAGGGTTTACTCCACCAGAGATGCCAATTACAAAAATGGCTAAATCTCTAGACAAATTAAATAGACAAATTGTGAAGGACTAACATTGTAGTTTAGTATGTCTGTGTTCAAATTCAAAAAGGATGCTGTTTATTTCACCCATTCAGCAAAACTTTTTAAAAATTGTATTTGAATAATGTGACTTTTCTTTTCAAAAACATTCACATAATGTAGTTAGATGTATTCCTTGATACTGATTGCTGATACTTGATCAGTGTCCTAATTACTAATCATTTATGTTGTGGCTGAATAAATTACATTATGAAATTGTAAATCTTTTTTTAGACAACACCGCCTCATGTTATTGGACAGCTAGATAAACTTATACGAGAGGTAAGTTAATATAAAAAAGCCCTTCATAGTTTGGGGCCGTCTTCTATCAGCCAAGGAGTGTCAGCTGTGGGAACCAGGAGACAGGCCTTCTCTGCATAGCCCTTGCCCTCTGGAATACTGTGATGACCCGGGGCGTGGCACAAAGGCAACACAGTCATATAAGTCAGAAAAGTCCCTTTAATACCCCCAACTTTGCCCCAATGTCCAGTTACTTTCAGCTGGAGAAAAAAATCTTTAAATAAAGGAAATTCAGTCCAAAAACAAAGTACATATAAACTGTAAATAAAAATCTACACAAACCANTCTACACAAACCATGCTGCAGCAATTAACTGGACAGGGCAGGATAAGGAATTGCAGACTTCAAAGGCGAACAAAACACAGTTGGGAAGACGCTAGGATCCTAAATAAGCCTCGACAAAACAAGATAATGCACAAGTTGCTTCCCACGAGTTGCTGTGCGCAAACTCACTTTTTAAACACTGTGTTCCCAGCTGTAGCTAATGAAGGGAATCAGGGCCCTTTCCTCCCCTGTAAGCCAGGTAACTCATGTTGCTCCCTTCTCTGTTCCTCCCTGCATGCCCTAGGATGAAGAGGGGGTGAGCCTGGCTCTTTCTCTGCCTTGCTCTACCTCTTCCCTGCTCTGCCCAGCCAGATTTGCCCTTCCCTAGTTTCTTCCACAGCCACCAGAGCCACACTCCCATTCCCTCAGCTGCTCGGCCTCCCCCTCATGACAAATACTCTCCCTTCAAAGTTGAGGATAACCATGACCTTGTTGGCCTTTTGCAAGGCCATGAAGGCTTGGTTGTGTGAGTGTGTTAAGGGCCTGAGTTGCTGGCTATATTAACATCCATAGCAACATTTTTACTTGGTGCCATGTATATTTATTTTCTACTGTTTAAATGATTTTTATTGTTCTTAAGTTTATAAAACAATGCAATGTTTTATTGCGGAGAATCACTTGCTGAAATGGATGGCTATAGAAATCAAATAAATAAATTGTGGGACACCTCTAATGACAAACATGCCTTCTTATTTATAAAATATGCTAGATCTGTTTTATGAAACTATTACAAACAGTGATAAAGAGTAATGAAAAGTCTGCTAGAAAACAAGCAAGCACAGAGAGCACCAAGGACCCCTTATTACAAACAGTCATATTGTTTCATTAATATATTCAGTTACTTTCTTTGTCTTGAATCAGGTTTCTACTTTGGATGGAGTTCTAGAAGTTCGAAATGAACACTTCTGGACATTGGGGTTTGGTTCATTGGTATGTGTTTATCCACTTTAATCACTTTTTCTTCTGAAAATCAAGTGTTAAGAATGAAGAAATATATTCTAATAGTTTCTCATCTAAGAATTGCAGAACGTACTAAGTTATTTCAGAAGTATGTTTCTTATTGTGCATTTGTCCCCATCTATCAGTGTTATATGTCACAGATTGATGAGCTTTTCTTAATTTGTCTCCTAGGCTGGATCAGTTCATGTGAGAATTCGAAGAGATGCCAATGAACAGATGGTACTTGCACATGTGACAAATCGGTTACATGCGTTAGTATCTATTTTGACTGTTCAGATTTTCAAAGATGACTGGATTAGGCCTACTTTGGCCACTGGACCTATTGGGAACAATATGCTGAACCTTTCAGATCATTACATTATTCCAATGCCATCTCTAAAAGCATCAGAAAGTTCTGACCATGTTACATCCACTCCAACTAAACCAAGTAGTCCACCTCCAGAATTTGCTTTTAACACACCAGGTAAAAATATGAACCCTATCATTCTCATGAACACTCAGACAAGGCCCTATGGATTGAATTTCAACCATGGAACTGTACCTTACAACAGTGTCTTCACTCAAGGCTTTGGATTGCCAGGAACGGGAGTAACCCAGGGATTCAGGACTGGCTTCATTAATGTTCCCCAGAGATATGGAACTGGTACTCCAGGTCAATTAAGACCCTAATGAACTGTTTCTATATTTATTGATTAAAATTACTTCAATTATTTTATTGCTCATTTTTCTACAAGACTGTTTGATTTCTTGGTAGCTAGTATCAGAAGTTTTCAAAATCATGAAAACGTGCACTCATGGATTGACTTAATTTTTGATGCAGCTATCCATTTCTGACTGTAAAGCCATAGCTTTATAAAAAGTTATTGCAATTGCATATATTGCTGGTCTTGTAAATAATTTCAGCACAGTATATGAAAGGAACTCCAGAGAATAACGGTTTTGCAAAGTGTCTATTAACAAAATTAGTTTTAAAAAAGTTTGTCTTTAATATATTCATACAATCATTTTTAAAGGATACTTTCTGAACAACAGAAAAATGATTATTTTCAAGCATTCCTAAAATTCAGGTTGATATTAAAATGGTTATGGGTAATCTTGCTTATGAAGTGCAGAGAACTCATGAAATATGACAGTGTGGGAAGACGACAAAGGTCGTCCATCTACCTGTAACTGATTATTAAGAATACATTTCTCACATAGAAACTTACTTTTCTGGAAGAAAATTGGCATCGGAAATTTTAATCAGGAACATGTGGATGGTTAGACTTTAGGGACAAGTTTCTCTCCTCCTCCAAGAGCATAGGCCTGAGGGGAAGAGCTGAAGTGGTCCTGGGTACATGAAGAGTTTAAAATTCCAGAAAAAGGCCTATAGCTGTGGTAGAGATAGAGAGGGATTCTTATGGTGGTATTTAATTACAGAGGAGGGAAATGGAATTAAGAGTAGAGATGGAGATTCAGAGGATAAAGCAAAGAAGGCTCTGTCTTTATCTCCCAACATCAATATAAATTTCAGGCTGAGGAGAACTGCAGGTGGACCAAAGGAAAATAGCATTTGGATTTTGATTGACAGGGAAGGAAATGCTGAAAAATACAGCTCAGAATTGCTAAGCAATAAAAACAACTGATTTAGCTACTATCCTGAAAGAATCTAAAATAGAATGAGTGTTGATCTAGCAGACTGTTGTGGTAATTTCAGTATTCAACATTCATTCTTTAGCCTGATTGAAAGATTGCTTCATTTTAAGCCTTCTTCCCTCCTTTGCCTTGATTTTATGACCCAGAGTTTCTGTAGCCTGTGCTATCCTTGGTGCATACATATGCACAAATGTGTATAGATGAAGAATGACCAAGAGCAAAAACATTTCACCTGGTTACACAAAATATAATACAGGGACTTTCTTAGCCTACTGCTAGGAAAGGAGTAAAAAAAAAATCCAAAATCCATGCTTGGCAAGTTTTCCCCACCTTGTTAACACTCCTTGTGGGCAGCAAAAGTTTTCACACAAAAGGAGATTTAGCTCATGTTTAACTGGGGCCCATCTGTTTTTCATCAAGAATGTCAAGTTGAATATGCTTTGTTCTGCTAATAGGTATGTGTGAGTGATGGAGTTGTATACTTACTACTTGCATTGTGTGTTGTAATTGGTTTTCCCCTCAGTGACATCTTCCATTTAAATAAATGAAGGATACTAAGGGCTAGTTTGGGGTTAGCAAAAGTTTCCACTGTGGAAAATCAGAAGTGACTAATTTTTTAAATAGCATGCTTTGGGGAACCCCATTTCTGTAACAGCAATGTGGAATTGCCCTTCGTCCCTTCTTTTCCCCCAGTAAAGAAGGTATTCGTTTATGCTGAGATATTCAGTGTAAGCATAATTACTTGCCCTGGATAAGTCTGCCATTCCTTTATGAACAGAAAGTCCTTTGAAAACTGATCTATTTCCATCATGAAATTATGAGATTATATGCAATTTATCTGTAACAAATACAAAGGTATGAATAAACATACGATGGTGCGTAAAAATTTCTGTACCCTTCTGAATCTTCAGTATTGCTGCATAAATATGACCTAAAACATGATCTGTCCTCCACACAAATCTTAAAACTGGATAAAGAATCAATTAAGTAAAGTCAAAATAGTGCACTTGTTCATTAATGAAAAGAATGTAAAGCTATGGGTTTGTGCGTGGCAAGAGCATGTAAATGTTTAGATTTATCAATTCATTTGAAGGAGAAATTAGAATCTGATTTCAATCAATTAGTTGAAATCAGGATCAAGTGTGGGAGGTCTTGCCTTATTTAAAGAACATAATTCCGAGAATTCATCAAAGTGATCTTTACAACACCGATATGTGGAACTCTGTCAGCTCAAACAAAGAAGAGCTTTTGACCTCAAAAAAACAGTTGTTGATGCTCAGAATAACATTTAAATTATTTTGTTGGTGAATATCAATTTTCACAAGACCAACATCAGGACAACTCTGAAAAAATAAGCATGGCAGGGTTGTAAGGAGAAAGCCAAGTTATATTTTATGGAACAATGTTACATGCCTACCTATAAAGGTATGTTCTTTTGGAGCAACTAATTAAACCAGATTTTAAAAAAACCTATGTGTTTTTTTATCTTGTCTGAAACAGTTCAACCATTCTCATATTGTGCTGTATAGTCTAGCTCATTTAAATCTACTTACGATGCAAGGAATTCCTTCTGTCCAATGTTATATTTAAATATTGCTCCTATATGAACAGTTTCTCCTTAAGGCCCTGCCACACTGCCCAACTGATGCAAAACATTTGTAAAAAGGACACAGCGGACGAGAAAAATGTTCCATCCGTTGTTATCCGCTCTCAGGCAAAAATTTGCATAAACAGAGCGGATAACACAGAAAGGAACGGACGGGGGGAGGATGCAGAGCGGATGGAAAGCGGATGTGGAACGGAAGCATCCTTTTGCATCCTCTAGGCATCCTCTAGACATCCTTAATATCCGAGATAGGTCCCTCCTGCGAACGTTTTTTCCGTTTTAAATGCTTTCTCTTTGCGTGCTGCATCCGCTTTCATCCTTTCTCCGTCCGTGCTACTAACGCTGCGCATCCGTTCTGCGTCCGTTCGCTTCCCCCTGCGTCCGTTTACCGCTGGAGCGGATTTGAGTTGCGCAGATGCCGCAACGGATGCCTAGCGGATATAGCGGATGTGTAACGGATGACAACGGTTGCAGAACGGGATGTCCCCCGTATGCCTAGCGGATGCAGAAACGGACGCGTTGGATACATTTTCCGCTCAAAAGTTTTGAGCAGCTCAAAACCTTTTGAGCGGATGAAAATGTCAATAGACGGATGCTGGACGGATAGAGAGGAAGCAAAAACGGAGGCAGTGAGTACAGAACAGAAGCATCGCGTTAACCAACACCAACGGATGGTAAGTGTTTTTCTCCGTTTTACATCCTCTTTCCATCCGTTGCTGCAGTGTGACAGGGGCTTTACTTAATATTATGTTATACAGTTTGTTATACAGCTTATAAAATTTATGTGATTTCTTCTTTTCTGTGCATTGGCCTCATTTTGTATGTTTGATTTCTGATGTTCCCTGCCAGCTTCCCACAAGGAAATGCAATGGAGAAGCTGACAAGAATTTACTTCCACTCCCACTGCTTCTCCCTCCTATTCTGTTTCTCTGTTTAGGTAAGGAAATCTCTCCATATCTTGTTTAAACTAACAACTCCCTCCACTCTTAATGACTACTATAGGAACCAAAAGAATAGAATATGATTGTAAAGATATGGTTTTTAGGGATAGTTGCTTTTTGTTCAACCATATATGTGCACTATTAATTATAGTTTGTTTATACTATCTTATACAACCACCTATTGATATTGAATTTTTAGTATGTCAAAAATATTAAGCTGCTGACCGAATCACATGTTGCCTAATAGAAAAATGTGGTT
Organism: Laticauda laticaudata; assembly: GCA_004320025.1. Classification (NCBI taxonomy): domain Eukaryota; kingdom Metazoa; phylum Chordata; class Lepidosauria; order Squamata; family Elapidae; genus Laticauda; species Laticauda laticaudata. Next base: position 10,303 of record BHFT01040661.1, read on the forward strand.
AGATGAACAATGCTTGTAAAATTACAGTTCTGGAACTCGTATAAAATTGGCTATTCTGTCAAATTAACACCAGTGCATGGTGCTGATATGATGTAATCAATGAAAAGGATTTTCCTGCCCAAGGCGAAATGGTTTTATAATGTTTAGTGTATTAAGATTAATTCAATTAATTCATTAATTCACTTTTTATATTAATAGGAAAGCCAGTTTGTTGTACTGGTTAAGGCACAGGCTAGAAACCTGGGGATTGAGTTCTAGTCCTACCATAGGCACAAAACAAGTTAGGTGGCCTTGGGTCAGTCACTTTCTCTCAGTCCAAGAGAGGTAATGGCAACCACTTCTAAAAAACCTTACCAAGAAAAATGCAACTACCTTGTCTAGGTAGTTACCAAGACTAATATGAAGTATATGTTTAAAATATTAACTGTTGAATTATGCTGCCATTTTGGGCATTGTTTTCTGAGGATCTCTAGGGAATTAAATAAATGGAAGAATGAAAGTTTGTTCACATCTGCACTAGAGGAAGGAGACAGGACAGTAGAACCTCTGGTCATGACCATAATTTGTTCCATAATTTTGATTGCAATCCAATTTGGTCATGACCTGAACTTAATTTTAGAAAGTTAGCTCTTACAAAAAAAAATGGCATCAGAGGCTGTGAAAAAAATGTAATTTTTTTTGGTCAGAACTCGATTTGGTCATGGTCAGAAGCATTCGTGACCAGAGGTTCTACTGTACTTCAATGTAGCTTGAACATATGTTCATAATAATGGGTTCTACTAACCCTTCTATGATTAACTTGCAAATTTGAATATTATTAATTTCAATAAAGGGCTAATAGTATGCTGAGATCATTCATCATCATGTAAACTGTGATCAGTCAATATATATTTTATAGCATGATTTAATGAGATGTGGTTTGATGATTTACAAACTTGGTTCAGAATTGTAGTCCAGGCAGTTACTCCATTTTTTTTATTGGCACTCACAGCTATAGAAGACTACAACATTGGCACCTTAAATCATATTTAGGAATCATTCAAACAGCAGTGCAATAAACTAGCCACATACAGGTGTTTTGTTTTTTTTGCCCTTGTGTGAATTGACAGGTCAAAGTTGCTCAGATTCTCACCCTGAGATATTTTGTTGTTCTTTTTGACATCACTTTTGTCAAGTTATTAAACATGTATATTAAAGATTAACAGAAAGAAGTTAACATCTAAGATATATAAACACTTCCCATTAATTGTTGAATGAAAAAGTCAATTAAATTAAAAATGATATTTTGATTTTTTTTTACATCCAGCTTCTCATAATAACAATTAACTTTGACACTGCCAGGTATTTGTTGCTTAGGAATAAATTTTAAAATTTCACTAACATTACAAAATCTAGATGGTCAAGGTGTAAAGTAGGAGATCTGATTGCTGTATCTACAATAAAGGCCTATTCTTGGAAGAATCCTAAACAGAGTTAGGTGTTTTCAGCAAAATATCAGTTTAAGGGTAACAGTTATCCCAAGTTGAGATATTCCAGCACAAAAACTTGCAGAATTTTGCTGAGGTTGTCAATAGTTGGCTTGTCAAGATTCTCTTCATTGTCCTCCATAGTATGCCATACTCTAGGAAAAGGTGAAGGTATCAAGTGTAGGATTGGGACACCTGTTGGGATAAGAGAGAACAAAAAGATGAAGAGTTGGTCCAACTTTTGAGACAACTATTATTTCTCAACGATGTTGTACAATACATAAACTGAAAGCGTGATGGTGTTAATGTTCTAATCTCATTGTTTAATCTACTGAATATCAGAAAATCATTAAAACTCCACTGCTGCTAAAACTGTAAGAACATTTAAAGACTAACCATCTCATTTTTTGCAAAAAGTATATTAAACAATGGATTTCACCTATTAGGGATAATAAGAGTTTTGAAGTGGGATCTATCTTTAAACATAAACATTTTTAAATCCTACGTATAAATAGCAAATGCACTTTTTACCTCTAAAACAGGAATGTCCACAGGCAGAGGCAAATAATCTGACACAAACTGTTCCTTTTGTATGTGCCCTAGATGGACCCCTGAATATCCTAAAGGGCAAGATTTATGAACAACCCCTGCTCTAGAGAAGGGTGTTTGGAGCAATAGACTGAAAAGTATGGCATAATACCCTTTGACGAAATATATGTGAATTCAATAGACATTTGGTCTAAATGTTTCATTTACTTTTTTATGTTTATATAATACTGGATTGATGGGATTTCTGCCAATGTATTTTCCTTAATTTGAATTGCCATTCTGAAAAAAAAGATCAAGATCTCTCAGCCTATCATTCTCCCTCTCTCCCCACCTCTCTCTAATTTACAATATGAGATGGGATGAGAAAAGAAACAATTGTGCAATATCTTTTACCATAATTATAATCACTGACTTCCTTGTATTAATATTGTGATTTGTCAAAAATAAAATAAACCACATTCTGAAAAATGGGTTTGTGACCAGACCTGACTATAAGAATGAAAGTTTGTACAATTCTTTTAAGTTTGGAGAAATATTTGCATATATAAATAACACTTTTACATATATTGCTGAATGTATATCAATTAAAACACATTAAAAACACATTAAAATCCATACCTCTTCTCAAAAATGGAATATGGTCATCCTCAACTGGATGTCGACGTAAATTACTCCGGAAGTACTGCCTCTCAGAAGAATAATTATTTAGCAAATGCAAATCATGAAGGTTTCGTTCTGCAGGGTTGTTGTTTTTTAAAAAAATAGCAAGTTGTGAATATCAAAGTAATTGATGTTTTTTTTAAAGCTCTCAATCTGTTTAAAACATTTTGAAGCAAAAATGAGTTTTCCTTAGAATTTTATGCACCTTCAATGTTTTGTGAATGCAAACTCATAGTTATAAATTGTTACCGTATCCCAGAAAATAGCCTTAGAACAGATATTTTGCTTCATCTGTATTGAATTGTTTTGGTAGCATTTGTACAGTTTTTATTTTAATCAACAGAGTCCACAATGATTTTTAAAAATATGTATATGTGGCTAGTTAATTTCTTGATACCACTGCAATGCACGAGTTTTTGCTTAAACAACTCCTTTACTTGTGATGTAAAGTTGTAATAGCATTATATTACTAGAAATACTCTACCATATAAAACTAGATGATAGAAATATCCCTTTACGAGTTAAACTGGTATATTTTGTCAAATGTTCTTACCAATGGCTTCAAGTCTCCCAAACCATCGGGCTGTGTTCAAAAAGTAAACAGGAAAAACAGGGTTTCGTGCACCAATTAAATCCAGCAACACAAAAAGATCCTAAGGGGAAATCAATCAAGGTTAGTCCTTTAAATGCCACCCTCAGAGCTTTACCCATAAGAGAATATTAATGGCTACCTAAAATCAGTGAATGTGGACAATTTCAAAATTGTCCACATTTCAAGACAAGTATTTCAAAATACTTATATTGCTGTATTTATACTGTTGAATATAAATATCTCAGAGATATTGAAATCTTCCACTCACAAACCTTGTTGTGATTCTTATTGTAATTAGTAAGGACTTGATTCTGATTAATAAGTCTACAAAGACTTCAGATGACAACTGCTTTTAAGTGGCATGCCTCTGTATTTGTTTTATCAATTAACTTATCTTTGTTTGTCTGTTTTATCTGATTAATTTTTATTTCATTGCAGATTGTATTATTCTATTCTATTGGTGGCACTATGGTTAGAATGCAGTATAGCAGGCTAACTCTGCATCCTGCCAGGAGTTTGATTCTGACCAACTGAAGGTTAGCTCAGCCTTCCATGCTTTTGAGGTCAGTAAAATGAGGACCCAGATTGTTTGGGGCAATATGCTGACATTGTAAACACTTAGACTGGTGTAAAGCACCATGAAGCATATAAGGGCTAATGTAATTCTAAATGATAGTTTAGAAAGTCATGCTTGCAATTCCTTTCATAACCCTAATCATATTTAAGGTAAAGAGCATAGATTCCATGATTCTTTATTCATATCCTTGAGCTCTAGGAGAATGGCTACTAAATAACTGAAAATTTTGGGATTTTATAGGAGGGACTTAGGTGTAGTGATTATTTTACTACAAAGGTTGCTCCTCTATGAACAAGCATTGCCTATCAGTACAAAAATAGGAGCAGAATCTATTTTGTTAATTTCATTAAGAAGTTTGTACAACATTTTGAATGTGTCATGTAATTAACTTTAGAACTCTTGTTTCTAAAGATAGATCTCTCAGGTCTCCTCAAAATCCAAGGACTCAGACATGGGGGACCCTGCTCAAGAAAAATATCAGACTCAGGAATCAGGAGCAGTCAAGCACCAAAGCTGAGTGTTGTAGCAATAATCTGGAACAGATGCAGAACAACATAAAAGCCAAAGATCCTGATCCCAAGCAGTTACCCAACCTAAAAACATGCTGTGAACTCTGGAGAATGGAATAGAGGAACACCAAGAAGCAAAAATGACAATTGTCTTAATTAAATCTTGTCCACACTAGCAACTACCAGAAGTTGGTTTTTCTGTTGGGAACATCTACTCTAACCATGGATTGGCATTTTTATGTCAGTCCTATGTATTATCTGAAGCCTGGGCTGTCTGGCAATTTTCTATAGCATTTGGACCATTTAACTGTTCCTGATCCATGTATGCTCATGATCTGATTTGGCTTTGGACTCACAGGCAATATTTCACTTTCTTGTTAGTGTTCTGGTGTGCTTGCACACATCAGAACTGTGCCTGCCAAAGCCTATAATTCTTGAAAACTTAAAAGTAAACAGATTGCAACTCAACTTTGTATATATGTTCATCCTGAAACAGGACAGCTCCCTTGTAAGGGTCTCCTGTCCCTCAAAGAATCTCTTCCTCTCTTCCTGCTTAACAGATACACTTGGGGAGAGTGTCTCCTTCCCTCCCATTCATAACACAAGCCTCAATAATATAGTACTCTGCAACTTCCCTTTTCAAGACCCCATTTAAAGTACTAATTGCAAAATATTTTTGTTTCTCTTCCAATCTTTTCCTTCTTTAAAAACTTTCTTCTCAATCATTATAACATTTAAAAAATTGGACTAATAGGATATTGTTACATAAAATAGGAAATTAATGTTATGCCAAAAACGTCTGTCATTTTTAGCCTTGTATCCAGTATTTGTAAAGTTTTTACTTACAATGCCTTGAATTTGATTTGTGTTCCTGACACCTGGTGGATGAGGAGTTGATGCCATTTTCTGGGCCAAAGATCTAGAGCCATACAAGGAATCAGAAGGGGACCATCGCACAAAAGCTTCTTCACCGTCAAAGAAAATAAGCTTCAGAGAAAGATCTGCCTTGGGTGGCAAACTGCTTTGCTATAGAATAGGTGGGAAACAGAATGGAAAGTCTGTCATCTTACTGAGAATCACAGTAAATGCAACTTGAAGAAAAAGTAAATACCTTCAGAAAAGAAAGTTGTCTGTCCAAGGACCTTGCCAATTCTAGCATCATTGCACAAGGTACAGCTGAGTCAGTGGCTCCAACAAACACTTTACCATCCAGCTGCGGTGGAAAATATTTTGAGTCATAATGGCAAGCAACCACCAAATGGCGTTTGGCAAGGGGATTGAGAGTACTGATTATATTTGAAAAAGTGCGGTATCCATAAGGAGTATGACTCTGAAATGTGTCTTCTTCAACCAGCCAGCCAGCTTTCAATCCTTGTAGGCGATGCTTGATATGCTAAAATATATAGAACCAAAAGTCAATAGTGATCAATAATGTTGTTTTAAGTTAGTCCATACAAATCAATCTTGCAAGGGCCAATAAATTTCCTGAAGAGGATTAACGTTTCCCCCGAAACCTACTATTCAAGAAATGTTCACAGCTTTGAATAAATTTCTCTCTAGGAGAGCTTTTCAAGCAGCCATAGGGCCTATTGATAATGAAGCAGAACAAGTCTTCTTTTGGACTGAGCGAGCTCCGTCAGCCTTTTTCAACATGGTGCCTTTCAGATGCAGTCAATTCCCATAACTTTCTATCAGCTCACCTGTTATCTGCAGCATCTAGGAACAACTATCAAATATATCTGAAGGGCATCAGGCAAAGAAAATGTGATAATATACAGTATTTACGTCTTTCTCATTTTTAGCTTTTTAATATGAGAATAATTCAGAATGCTGGTAATTCAGATCTTGGAGTCTCTTTTTTCCTCGAACATCACATGTTGCAAAGGAATGGATCAGAGAGGCAATTGTATATATGGACAAATATAAAGCTTTTAGCCATTTTGAGCTTTGAATAAGAGTGCTGCTGCAGTCAATATTACAGAAAGAATTAAAAGAAAATTAGGATGAGAAAATTCTATATTCATTACATTTTCTTTGTGGTCATAATTGCAGAAGGCATAGAAACTTTTCAAAATATGAAAGGCATAGAAATTGTTCAAAATATGAGAAAATGGACTTCAGTCAGCAATTCCAGATTGAAATGCAAGACTTATGAAAGTAAGAGGTTCTCAATCCCAGCTGCTGTCACTTAATGAAATATAATTGCTGCTCTCCCATCTGAGGATATATCTTTGGATGTTTCTTTAGTAATAATGTTTTCTCAGCTGCTCATTTTTATAGTAGCTCAAGAATTGCCGCAATCAAGGCCTAAGAGACCCTTCATTATCTTATAGAACATGTTGATACTTGTCTGTAAGCAACAGGCTAACAATGGCTCAGGGATAGTTAGAAATGTGTCTTCTATAAAATCAAACCTATGCCAATAATAGGATTTATTGCTAATCAGAATGAAGCTACAAAAAACATAATTACATATATGTATAAAGCCACTGGCAATGAAAAGAATTTTGCTTTAGCCATCTTTCCTTTTGTGAATGTATTAGAACAAAAAGTATCATCATATTAAGCTCTAAGTACATCAAAAGTTCCCAATATAGCCCATCACAAACTAAACATTTTGCAGCTTTTTATTACCTTTTTAAAAATTACTTTCAGAAATTTTGAGAGGATAGACCAGGAAAAAAATATTACCTGTGAGAATGAAGATGTATTCTAGGATATGGATTAATTCCAGAAATACATAATCATAGGTGTTGATTATCAGTGATACCTATAGTAGTCTGTAAGTGCTAATTAGCTAATTGTTTTGTTATGAGATGGGTTCCAAATAAATTTAATAAATTTGGGATTGGAAATTTTAATATGCAGTGGATACTTTAATTAGATTTGTCATTTTCAGTAGAATGAACATCAAAGACATTTGTCTTAGTAGAAACTTTTTTTTCAGATACAGTACTGTTCTTCTCCAGGAACAGTAGGACATACTCTTTCTTGGCTATGTTTAATTACTGCAGCACTGGAGATACTATTTTTGTTTAGGTGACTTGTGAGCAGTCTCCTAGGAAACAAGCATTTAGTAGATATTCTTTGAAAGAGTTTATCTGTCTTTTTTTGCTTTATAAATTGCAGATCATCAAGCTTATATATCATCACATTCCAATTCTACTAAGAAAAATCACCACCATTTTTGGACATCTCTAATTGATTAGAATTTAGCATAATAAAGGTCCTGCATACTTGTGACAGCATTTTATGACTGGAAAGTACAGTTCTTCTCCAAGTTGTAATATATTTGTTGCTAGTTGCTATTTCCTGTGCTATCATCAGTGCTGACAACATAATCACTTTCTCCTTTCCAGAAGGATTGTGTTTCAATTAATGATTACTAATTCTCACACCTGCATACCACTTCCTGAATAATAAGCAGCACAGAAGGATGCAATTGAAGAGTTACTGCCTTTGTGTCCTGTCTTTAAACCTCCTGTTTGGAATCACTAGTCTGTCATATTATGACATAGAATGGTGGATTATATTACTTTTAGCTTGATTTAACAAAGCTTTTAAATTTTTCTCACAATGATATTACCTCTGTGATAAGTATATTGCATTGTACTTATTCTATCTTCTCTATGCTTGTTGAAATATTTTCCCTCTTTCAGTAGTTACAACCTGTCTTACCTGCCGCACAGCATAACTCCCAGGTGATCCTGGATATCTTTCAATCAGGATTGGATGAAGGTCATTTTGCCACATGCTATTAACATTTGTCTGTGAGGTGACCTGTAGGATGCTAGTTGCATTTAAAATGGTTGGGCGATGGGAATACTGCAGAAAGAATTAAAGGAAAAATCAGGATGAGAAGATATTCTATTGCTTATGTTGCTTTGTATCTGTGATGGAACTATTCAGATAAAATAACTATTATCTATTTTATGGTTAAAATGAAAACTAGTAACAAGCTGTTATCTAGAGTTTAATCTATTGACACATTTGGAAATACTGTATTTTTACATATAAACATGCTGTGCATAAGATAAGGATTTAAGGCATGAGTACAATAATTGATTCCTATTCTCTAGTAAATCTTTAGGGAAGCCATAGTGCCACTTAATTTCTTCCAGAAAGCAAAAATTATTTTGTACCTCTTCATAAGACTCAATTCTAACATATGCTAATTTTATGGTATATGGAGAGATTTCATTCATCTATTCCTTTTATTACTGGAAGAACGCAAGATGCAGTTTGATCCACATCCTTTTCCACATCTGAGTATTTTTAAAATCTTTCCTATAGCAAATTTAGCATTCTGCTAAAATTATAGATTTCCCATAAATAATGGAAAATATGCAAATAGACTTTTCTTAAGGGCAACTTTATGAAAAAATGCATATTAGCCAACAGAGTTTTTAAAAGTAATGAAGATTAGATTGCTTGTAGTTAAAAAATGAAGAGGAAAAAACCTTTTTAAATTATATCCATTTTACCTGCCAAGAAAATGTTGCATAGAAATCAATAAAAGGATGATTTTGATAAAATAGTACAAGCATTTACCAATGCCAGTTTGTGTCCCCTGAAAGATAAAATAAGATACTGCTTTATAATCATCCTGCTGCTGAAGGAACAACTTCTTTGCCAGATAGATAAAGAGGTGAGAGATGAGAGACAGAAAGTAGCCCTTAACTTAAAACCACAACCACATTTGATTATGACTATTCATGTGACCATGGGGATGCTGTTATAGTTGAAAGTGCAAGGGCCAGTTGTAAGTGTAAGGATCAGTTGTAAATTATTTTTTTTCAATGTTGTTCTAACTTCACATGAAAAGTTGTACATTTGAGAACCAACTGGACAGAGCTTCAATACAAATTAGGTCAAATTACAAGACTATTCAGTTCCACACAAATCAATCCAGTTGCTTTCCAGCCAACTACCTAAATTCATGTCAATCCAAATTACAAAGTTTTCTGGCCTTTTTTAAAATTTTGCTTTGATACCACCCTTTTGACAATATTAAGTGGTAGATATAAATAAACATCAGTCTGGACCTAGGAGAAGTAGAAGTGATTGAAAATGTTATACATTTTATATTGAAACCCAGGCAAATTGTATATTCTTTGTCTATTGTCTGATAAAAATCCAAAGCTGACATATACAACTGCAAAACTGTTACCTAGTAACAATGGTTTGCAGCAATGTGTTGTCCTCTAAGGGAGTGAGTTGATGTTAATAAAGTTCATTGTATGTTGAAGTTATACTCGCCATTAGATGTTATATTTCATAGATGCTCTTATGTGTATGTACTCTTGTCTAAGATTATAATAAACTATTTTTTATGTATGCCAAATATTTGATTAAAACAACCCTTAATCTTTCAGGTAAGTGCAGCAATCCTCCAGTTCAAAGAATATCACTTCTATTTCCATGTAAAGAAAAAGGGATGTTGAAATTTTCCAGTTATAGACTATACACTGCAGGGCTGCCTGATCATGAACCTTTCTATTATGGTAAATTGGATATGTGTAAAACACAATAATATATATTTATTAAAATAGATCTAGGTCAAGATAATTGTTTTAATGTAAATTAAAATAAATGCAGAATAAATCCAATCAACATTCAGAACTATCCTCATTATAAAATACAATCTTGAAATGTTTTATACATATGTATTTTATCACATAGCTACTGATTTTCAGTAGAAAATCAGCTCATGGCTATGCTTCTAATCTGAATGAAAGAAAAACAAATGCAAAGTTCCTGAGAGAAGGCACTATTCCAAATGAATTAAAATACTGATTATTTGAACATTTTGTAATGAAGGTTTCTTCAATACAATATGGAGAAAAAATTGCTCCTATTTTCTTCAACAGAGTATGCTGAAGTTTGATTAGAAATCTTATTTTTGAGGGGTAGGGAAAGATCCAGAATTCAGCCATGGATGCCATTTGTCCTTTTCTCTCTTTGTGGTCTTTACATTTCCCAACAAAATTTGATATTATTGTAGGTGTGTGGGTGCTTTATATGATTACTGCCATTTTTTTGAGTCAGTCAAATTTGGGGAAAATTATCTTAGTTATATTTTAATCTGCTAATGCTCTCCTAGGATGCATGTGGAGACCTGGCTTATGTACTTTTTCCCAGTCTGTAAAGCAGATCAAAATTATGCCAGTATAATTTGCTGTATCTATAGTGTCAGTTCTGCTTCTCTAATGAGGCTGGTAGGTGGTGCTATCTTAATAGTTTACTAGGGATAAGTTAAAGTACATAGATTGATGGATTTTTCTGCTGGCAAGAAAAATATCCAACTGTTTCCCTTGGCTGTAGCTAAGGCTTGGCAGGTGACAGTGAGATATTGCAATAGAAACTCTATCATTTCTGCATGTGTACTGGACACTGATGTACATACAAAAGGCATTGAGCTTTGATTGCAACACATACCTGCCATTTTGATTCTTTCCTTGGACACCTCTACGCAGACATGCCTTTAATTGTGTTGAATGAGACAACTTTGAGACAAAGTTAAGGAGATGTGTATGATGGTGCCTTAAGTGGGGCTGCTCTTGAGAAGTATCCAGATGTTGCAATTAATGCAAAATGTAGGAATCATGCTGCTAATGAATACAAAAAGTGTGGGGATCTTATCATGATTGTATTGAAAGGTCATCAATATTTGCTGTTGCTTTCTGTACTTGATACAACGTAAGCCATCAGTACAAAATGGCTTTAGCCTTTTTTATTTAAAGGTCAGCATTTCCTGTTATGCATCTGTTGCAATTTGCAGGTAAGCCCACATTCTTTCCAGCAAGAAGGAGGGGGGCTTCTCCTGTTGCTCCCAGGCTTTGATATAACCTTTCCCACTTTCTTAGAAGGATTTGCGTAATTTATAAAGATGCTTCTCTTCCATAAGACTTTCAACTGTTAATTAATTTTAGTAATAACCTCAAATGCTTGCCAGAGTAAAATACAAAACAAAGGATGAACAAATGTTTTCTTTGCCAACCAAAGCTATGGCATGTTTCTCAGGAGACATCCTTCCCTCTATGGCAGGTTGATTGAGCGCAATTCTCATTATGCTCTGTTTGGAATCTGCCCAACTGACCAGCTTGGGACCTACTCCTCTGTAAAAATAAAGAGGATCACAGGACTATATTTGCCCAATAGAAAGTTCCAATTTTGCCTCCGCCCCTCCTGGAATTTGAGGATCTCTCAATTGTAGGAGGTCCGTTGTTTGGACACAGGCGCTGACCCACTTCAGATTTTTTGGCTTCAGCAAGGCTGCTGTATGGTGCTTTCAGATTTTGCCCATTAGTTGGTTCGGATGCTACCGTATTTTCCTCTCTAGTGCCTGAGGGCTGTGCTAGTAATGTAGCTGGGTAAGAGGCATTTATTTGTACATCAACCTTCCAGATCACTTATTTTTATGATACAATTAGCCACCTCATTACCCTTAAAAAGAAAGAAAGATGTACATCATGCTACTGGATTTCTGGCCACTCTACAAATAAGAGTAGCACCAGAACAAGGATATAACACAAAAGATTTTAGGCCTCTACCCCTCCAGCCACTCCAATGCCCCCATGCATCATATTATCATGAAAAAGAAATAAACAGAATATCTAGATCCAGTCACAGTTTTGTTCCATAGAGTATCAACCTTGTGAACTCTCAAGTTTCCTCTTTCCACTATTTATTACAAATGAACAGTGATTAATATGTATATGGGTATAGGTATGTACATATATATGTAACCTTATCCACCAGTAACATATACGTGTGTATCATATATGTGCTTGGGTAGATAAATACTTTCTTCGGAGGGCAGGCAACAAAATTTCATTTGTAATGTGTGCCAGTGTGCTCACAGTAAAAGAGGACAAAAGACAATATAGGTCATGAAAAAGAAATAAGATACGTTACGTTTTCATTCCCCCAAAGGCCAAAAATGCCGACCCCACAGCCATTGTCCCCTCCCTGGTTGTGCTGACCCTGCCTGCGTCCCCTCTCCCTTCACCTCCCGCTGCACCCACAAAGCAGGGGACGCTGCATGCCACCCACCTTCTCCTGAGTCCAGTCCGCTCTGTCTTGTCGGCCCCCTACATGGTACGGGAAGCCCGGGAGAGCCAAGCAGAGTGCCCAGGCCAGGCAGAAAAATGCCGCCGCCGCCGCCGCCTTGCTATCTCGTCTCTCGCTGGCCATGCCGTTGCAAGAAGCAGCCCCCTAAGGCTGGGCAGACAGCGAAACCGACCCCGGCTGCCAGTGAAGGAGGCGGCTCGCTCGAGCCTCAGAGGGAGGCAGATTCAGGCGAAAAGGCGGGCGCAACGGGCGCAGCGTTGGCGAGCAGGCGGGCGATGATGGGACGCCGGGGCGCTTCGCTTCTGCCTTCCTGAGGCGCTTTTGGGCTTCGCGTCCGGCGAGTTTCCGTCCTGCCTTGCCTACTGCGTAAAAAACGCGGCAGGAGAGATGCTAATTCCCATCCCAATCGGTCTGTCTTTCCCTCAGGAGTGGGTGGGCGTTGTGTCCCTGGCACCACGTCAGCAGCATCAGGAGGACGACAGATGACTAATCCCGCCACTTTGGGCTGCTGCTGCCAGAAGGACAGCTCCCCCCACCCCGGTTTCCTCCCAAAATGAGCGGGGCTCTTCTATGCTATGGACGCCGCAGATGTTTTTCCACTGATAAAAGTGAGCAGCGAGAGGCGCCTCGTGATTTCTTTTTTCCACTTTGAAGATTCCCTTGAAGTCCTGAATCAAAGCGTGTTCTGTCTTCCTCTCGAGTTATCTGCTCTTTCAGACTGACCAGCCTGCAAAACTAGCACACCTTTATCGATTATTTGAAGGATATGGGATTTGGGAGACCTTTTAGTACTTGCAAAAGAAGAAGAAACAATAACGGTATGACTTCGCAAAGCTCTGACAAACATTGAATTCTTCCTACCGGAAGCTGGTACTTTCTGATGTGTTGGAGCACAACTTCCAGAATTCCCAGTCAGCATACTGGGAATATACAGTTCAACTCGTTTGGATGGTTGCCTGATTGCAGAAACCTTCTCCATACATTTTCTTAAATTGGATTCTTAAAATGTTTATCTTTTAGTATACTGACATCATCATTTCAATGGATTATACACTGAGTTTGGGGAACTTTTTTTCTTCCATTCGAAGGGTCCCTTTCCCATTCTTTCCCCAGCACAGTATGTATATTGTCAAATCTGGATTGCAAAAATCTTGATGACCACTAGATGCTAGCGAAACGTTTTCTGTAAATCTTTGCTGCTTATCTAAAGCCATAAAAAATGCTGGTGCCTATAGCTTAGTAGCTCCTGCCTATGGACAGAAATGATGCGTTAGGCATATGATAAAACATGTGGTTTTAAAAAGACAAGGGAAACTCAGCTTTTTCCACTCCATACATGATTGCTCTCTGCCCTCAGTTGGCTATCATAGTTTCATTTTTATAAGAAAGGAAACAAGACAAAACAATAGTATAAGTTAGCCAAAATTTGTATATGGTGTGTATACACCAATTGGGTGGTTTACTCAATCTGCTAAGATAAGTCTGTTTAACCCTTTTTAAATTGAACATACAGTAACTAGCTGCATTCAAGCTGCTTAGGATTGGTTTAACCTGATCAATAAATAAAAGGAAGCAGGGTTATCTGATATTTCACAGTTCTACTGGGCAAGTTGGAAAATCCCACAAATAACTCATGTGAATTCACAGGTGTTAAGCTAGGATCAGTTGATATTTCAGTCTTGAATAATGCCTCGAATGTTTGAGTCACTTTTGCTCAATTATAAATTAACTAATCCAAATAAATTCCTTCCAACATATGGACACAGAGACAGAAGGCTAAGGAGCTTCAAAAAAGGACTGCTGTAGTGAGCACCATATCTTGTTTTCTATTATTTTTACACACCTGCTCTGCAGGAACTTGTTTGTATATGTGAAAGGAAATGAGTGAAAGCAGACAGAGGATTTTTCCATCTCTGTAAGTGGCTTCAATTTAAAGGAATCACTGGAATTTTTTTTTTTTAATATGTCAATAAAAGGAAGAAGTTGGGAACTGAAACTAACCAAGGTACCTGTTCTTCTCAGAAAGCAAACTGAGAGTGCTTTCTGATAGCTGAGTGCTTGGCAATATATTACAATGCCAGAAGCCCAACATTTTAGTTTCATCTAAAAGGTAGTTTGCTTCTTTGTAGCTTATCATATGGTATAAACTCAACCACAGCTTGTAACCCACAATGTATTGAAAAATCATTGTTTATTGAACAATAGTTTAGAATATTGTGTGACCACAGATGGAATAATACCTTCCCCAAGATTCACACCAGATGTGCCTTTATATGTGGTGTAAAGACATCAGTTGTCTTCCTCCTCTGGGAGATAACTGGATATGTACAAACTATATAGAAGACTATTGTGTATATATTGCCATGCTGAAAAAAATATATTTAGATTAAAAGTTTTTAAGAAGGCCATCCAAAGAGATTTTAATTGATGCATATTAACACTGCTCATTCAAGTTATATCACATTCAGGTACAGTAATTAGAACTCACCACTGGGAGTTGGATATTTCCCTCCTAGGTTGATAGCTTTCAGAAAATTAGAGCAATCACAAAAGAAGGAGGGTCTTTATCCAAGCTGCAGCTGAGCTGACTGCGATGTGTTCAGTAATTCTGATTCATATCCTGTTATGAATCTGGCTGCCTTAATAGCACTGAAGAAGTGCCAGAATCCTGACAAAAGAACATGAGTGTTTTTGTGACTTATGGACACCGGTTTGAACTGATTTCTTTGCAGAGATGCATAGAATAATGTTAGCAACAGACATTTAACTCCATGGTGGTATTCACACAACACACTGAGCTACAATTGACTTAATCTAATTTTCTGAGTTTGCAGACTACACCAAGTCATAAGAGAGGGTGTGGACTGGGACCACAAAACATCCTAGGAACTAAAAGCTGGTTGACTAGCTTGTAGTTCAGTGAGTCATAAACCACAGTCATTAAAGACACATTCTCTAATAATTAAGGGAAATTTATGCTATCATCACCCCAGTCCAGCTCCAACTAATCTTGATTTCAAATTTTGATTTAAGGTGACAATAATAGCCAAAGTAGGCTTATGGCCACTTGATTAATGATCTCTTTAGGATGGGAAAGAGGGATGATGATAATATATATAGCTAAGTATTTAACATAAAGACATCTCTCTTTATGAAATCAATTAGAATTTTAACCAAATATAAATTAATAATTTAAATACTGTAGATTTCTTGCACAATTGTTGAGCATAATGTTACAGTGCCACCTAATGGTTTACTATGCTGAACTGTTTTGAGCAGTGTTTCTGTACATTGTACATGCTCTATATCTCTTTAGATAGAGAGCATCTTTAAAGAAAATCTCTTTAAACAGATTTCCAGTTATTGAATGACTTTAAGTTCTGTGAAGTTACTGTTGAATTTGATACAATCTATATTTGTATCAAATATAGAGGGTTAACGTCATTGCCCAGAAGATCATTGGTTGCCCTCTACCCTCTTTGGAAGAGCTTTATAGCTCCCGCTGCCTTAAGAGAGTTCAAAACATTCTCAAAGATCCATCTCATCCTAGGAACCCTCTTTTTGAACTATTACCATCTGGCAGACGGTACAGGACAATAAAAACAAGGACAAATAGGCTGAAAAACAGCTTCTATCCCAGGGCAGTAGCTCTTTTTAATTCTACTGTATAGTGCAGTGTTGCTGCAGTGTTGTGGGTTTTTGTTCAATGTGTGGAGGATGAAGGATGTGTGTTTGTGTTTATTTTCATGGTCATGATGTGCACTGAAGATGGTGTTTGATTTCGTTGTATGAGGTGCAATGACAGTAAAGTAAACTAAACTAAATATATATAGCCCTGATCATATTTGATGGTTAATTTAAGATATGAAGCTGCATTAAATATTGCATTCAATGAATCTCTTCCATTTCCAAATTTGGTCTTATGATGGCAGGCATTGGGTTAGGCACAGGTACTTTAAAGATGTGCTCAGTATTGTTGGACTACATTTTTTATCATTAACAGATTAACAGAGTTGGAAGGGATCTTGCAGGTCATCTAGTCCAACTGCCTGCCCAAGCAGGAGACCCTATCATGTGTAGCCAACACGGAGGGTACCAAATCAAGAAATCCGATTTGGCTACAACAGTTGTTGGAAGGTGTCCTAAATTCATGTGTAAAAGCTTTTGCAAGCTGCAGTTGGAATGTGCATGTTATATTTTATTTCACACAAAATATTTTGACTGTTTGTCAAACTATATAAAATATATCAAATGGATAATTAATGTGTAACTTTTGGGGGAAATTCTGAATTTTTAAAATAAAAGTTGGCTTAGAAGTAAGCGACATGAGTGAAGTAGAATTTATTTTTAGGTAAATAAATGTATACTGTATAGGATTGCAGCTATAGTATAAAAATTAGATGATATAAGTTCCTAAAATTAATTAGAGATGAATGAGATGATCTAAAATGATTGTCTTTATTATGTAGTGAGAACAGGATAGAATTGCAGATGGGTCCCTGGAGATAGTTTGTTAAGTAGATTGAAGATGATCTGTATAGTAGATGCCATTGTGGGTTAAGTAAAGCCGAGAAGGTCAACAGTTGTTTAAACAATAGGTTGGTGTTGCAGGTCTTCCTGCTGGAAATGATTATAGTTTGAACTTCCAGAATAAGGGAGAGGCCTGCTGGCAATGATAATGTGTTCAGCTGTGAGATTATATTCTGGCACTACTGCTCTCTGGCTTGATAGTAATGGTTGCAGCCACAGATGACTTCTCATGATTTTACACACACACACACACACGAACCTATCAACCTATGGGACCATGACATTTCATATTTCTTTTTTGTGACAAGCACCACAGTACGGATAATATTCCTAAAACAATTGGAAATGAATATATTTTTCAAAACTGGTCTATCTTTTGAGCTACTGTAGACCTCATAATTGAAGACTGAACCTGTAACTTTTTAAGAAGTTTCTCTGCCTTGGAAAATATCTTGTTTTCATAGATAGTTTTAGGGTGGATGAATAAATAGAAGTGTCCTTGCAACACTTCTTTTTTGAAGACAGTAACAACAAATTTACATGTTTTTATTCACAGTTCAATATAAACAATTTGTTATATTTATTAAGTCTAATCTTGGTGATAAAGTCTGAAGAGGCAGGTAATATCTCAGCTCATTTTAATTTCTATTTCACAATTTTAAGTATAAAATCTTACTTTTTTCCTTTGGCTTTTGGCTGCAGTAGTTTTTGAATGATCAAAAAGAATTTACTTGCTCATATCAATAGGTTAAATTATCAGTCTTAAATAATTTGGAACATTGTGCAGTATAATTACATACATGAACATTGTATTTGCATGATTATATTTGTACTTATGAATAGTTGAATCAAAAGCTGCCCCAAGTTTTAATTTCAAAAACAAAATAACTCTTTACCTTAGAAATACAGAATCAGAAAAGGGTCTAACATAAGGTTTGCAAATGGTTGTTAGTGTTATTTTACAGGCTTTGAATAATTTTATATAATCAGCTCTTAGTTTTGATCCATGTAAAAGAAGCTAAAGGGCAACAAATTATTTTGTTGAATCTATTGGATGCTATGTAACTAAGCTTTACAAAGATGTTTAATTTAAACTTAGCAATGGTTCTGATAATACTCAGCATCCATCTGTTATGTACAAACTGGTGTATGTTTGAGAGCAACTGGAAAATAAATGAAAACTAAGCTTGATTTCACTTTTAATAATGATACTGCTTTGGGTTAAAATGTTTATCTCATCAACCTCAATAAGTTCAAAGTGCTTGTGGGGGAATATTAGTCTAGTTTAAAAAAAAAAGATTTATCAGAATTATTTAGCCTGGCTTTTTACAATATCTTCAATGAACTAATAATAAGCAATATTAAAAGACATTAATCTTTTAAATGTACAAAGAAGCACAGCTCTACAGACAGCTTGAAAGGAATATTTTTAAAAACTATTTTCTATTTACCTGCCAAAATTGTAACATAACTATGATATTGATATTATGTAATACAAAATAAACACATACATTTTTGTAATTTTTGAATGGTTAAAACATAATATTTAACTATAATTAATAAATTTATGCAGTTGGATATGACATAGATGTATGACTTCATACAAGGACTCTGAAACAATTCATAATATTCGATGGTTTGTTACTTGTTTCTTAATCAAGCTTTTAATACAAATACATGTTTTCAAAATCTGTAAATTAACTGCTTCGGGATACTAAAAGGAAGATATCTTTCAAATTACTGTAACCAAAAAAAAAACCTTTAATGGGTCTTCTTAATTATTGGGGGCGCCATGACATTGAGACACTGAGCTTGTCAGCTGGAAAGCCGATGGCATGGGTTTGAGGTTCTAGCATTGCATAATAGGATGAACTCCCATTACTTGCCCCAACTCCTACTTACCTAGTAGTTTAAAAGCATGCAAAAGTGAGTAGATAAATAAGTACCACTTTGGGGAGAAGGTTCTGTGCACGTTACTTTATAGTCCTGCTGGTCACATGACCATGGTAATATCTTTGGACAACACTGGTTTCTTCACTTAAGAAATGGAGATAAGTATTGCCTCCTAGAATTGGACACAACCGGACAGGGGAAGCCTTTATCTTTACCTTAACTATTATTCATCTCCAATTATAACTAAGTTTATAGTACCAAATAACTTCAGAAAATATGTACATGTCCATAGCTTGCAATCATCCTGAATTAATTAAATTTGATCATGTCATGGTCAAAGCCTGAAAAGAACAAGCCATAAATCAAAGGTGTTTATCTTTCCTAAAAAAATTGCTCCATCCCCCAGAGTTTTAGAGCTGAATCGCGCTTCAAACTCTGCTTGAAATCATGATATGAATGAGTTAATGCAAGTTGCTAATGTAAGTTTAAATAGATATTTGGATTCTGTTCAAATTCTGGGTTAGCCCAACATATTTTCTTCGCTATCATGAGGAAAAATCAAACATAACATTAAATATAAGTGCAACTTGTGGAAAAAGTAAAACACAATGCTTAATACCATTGGCTCTTTCATTATCAAACAATTTTTCCTTTAGTATTCACAAAACATTTCATAATGCCATTATTTGACATAATAAATTGAAAAACAAATGAGCATTATTCTCAGTCAAGTAGAATTTTAACTTTTCTTCACTTAGAGTGCTACATTTAAACCCTGAGGATATTGAATTAACAAAGATTCCTGCTTTATTTAAATCAGAACTATGGTTATCAAGTTCAGACAAACCAGAATTTTAAATTACACCTAGGGGTTGATATGAGACTAAGGATACATACAGGTAGTCCTCAACTTACAACAGTTCATTTAATGATTGTTCAAAGTTACAAGAGCACTGAAAAAAATGAGTTATGACCATTTTTCACACTTAAAACCGTTGCAGCATCCCCATGGCCACGTGATCAAAATTTAGATGCTTGGCAACTGGTTCATATTTATGACAATTGCAGTGTCATGTTATTAAGTTTTGGGACTTTCTGACAAGCAAAGTCAAGGGGGAAGCCAGATTCACTTAACTACCATTTACTGAACAAGTGCAATGTTTCACTTAACAACTGTGGCAAGCAAGGTTGTAAAATGGGGCAAAACTCACTTAACAAATGTCTCACTTAGCAACAGAAATGTGTGTCTCAATTGTGGTTATAAGTCGAGGACTACCTGTAAATAAAACCTTAGAGCAGAGTTTTCTGGGTTGGATAGGAGGAAGTTGTACTGAACTGAAGGTTTTCAAGGATATTATTATATCTTAAGAAAGAACAGGCAGCATCCCAATTGCATAAATAGGTAAATAGCTTTTTAAATAACTTAGTAAACTGAGATTATTATCCCAGAATAAATTGTAATTTGCACTATTTACCTAATATGATAGGTTAATATGCTTTGTATTTAATTTCTAAAAACTTTGTTCTGTTTGCTATTTGTACATATAAAACCCTGTTTCTTAACTACAAATATTTTTATGATTTACAAAAAAATACATTTCATTTAAAAATATTTTGAGATTGTGTTCCAGAATAAAGCCTAAGATGTATGCATGAATTCAGTTTGAGTAATGGGGATAATCATGTGCAAAACATAGAAAAAAAGAAAACTGCTCTTATATAGACTGTGAAATTACTAAGTGTTTATTCTCCAAGGGATCATAAGTTGCCTTATTCTAAGGCAACTTATTTGCACTAAATAATGGCACTGCTAAAATATGAACAGAAAGGCACTGTTATGTAATAGAGTTTGTTAAATTTCTTTCATATTCCATGCCTCCAGGAAGCACTGAGATCAGGCACCATTATTTAGTGGCAACTTTCACCTACCAAACCACCTCCAGCAACCATTACAAATGATTCATCCCCAAATTGTATCTTGGATGGCAAAAGCAATAGTAGCTGGATTCAAACATCATGTTATGTAGAGTATTACTCAAAAACCATGACCATTGGGACCATCCATTAAGCCAGAACCAGACAAAGCATACCGTGTTTCTCCAACAATACAGCCTCCCCCAATAGGAAGACCCAGCATGTTTTCTAGGAATAAGGTTAAATTAAACTCCTCCCCCCAAATTTAGGCCTAGTTTAAAACATTCAAAATGGGGGGAAGGGTGGGGGGGACTTGCCATTAGGAGTGGTCCACAGGCAACCATGCCTCGCCATCAGCCACTCCTAACGGCTGATCATGGCGGAGCTCGGAGAGCTCCCTACTTCCACCAAAGTACCTTTGCTGCCAGGGGCTCTTGTGAAGGAAAGACGGGGCCACACCAAGAGGCGGATGTTTCTGCTTTCCCATCTGCGCAAAGGGCACCAGCTGCCCCCTCCCCTGCCACAGCCCCGGCAAGGGTGCGGGAGCTGACTTTAAAGTAGACGCCATCCACGTCCCCTCAGGCAGCCAGAGCAGGGCTTGGCAGAGATGCCTCCGGCAGGACTGCAGAAAAATGAGCTGCCCAGCCTGCTGCTGGTGCACCAACCTTTGACCAACGCTTCGCTCTGGGCATAAGCGGGCACAGCGGCAACCCAGCCCAGCCCACATGTCCCACTCCTCTCAGGGACCACAAGCTCACTTGCCCTACTCAGCCTGGCTTCCAGCGCTACCACCAGCTGCTCTTACTTTACACAGCAGCAGCACCTCCTCTTGCTGGCTGCGCCTAGCAGGCTGAAAGCACATCCCAGCGGCGTCCAAGCCAGAGCTGCACACTTTTGCCCCTGCACCCTGCAGAGCTGGAATCCACCGCCCGCCACTCAAACCCCAATGAGCAGGCTCGCCTGCGCTCGGGGGAAGAGAAGCTGCGCTCTGCCTGCTCCTTTACCCCCAAGCACGAGCAAGGCTGCTCATTGGGGTTCGTGCAGCAGGCAGCAGATTCTAGCTTTGCTGGGCCCCGGGGCGACAGCGAGCAGCCCCCACTTGGGCTGTGCTTTCAGCCTTCCGAGTGCCTGCAGGCACCATTGTGTATACTTCGGTGGCGGCTCTGTAAGCAGAGTGTGTGTATCCTGTGCATCTCTGGGAGCGCCCTTGGTGGTCCCATGCCCTGTTGTGAGCTTGGAGTCCATGGGTTGGAAAACAACCCCCAAACTTCTGAAGAGAACTTGTCAAGGGAAGAAGTCGGGGCAGGTTGGTCGTGGCCACTGCACCTGAATGGCGCAACTACATTCTTTTGGAAAGGTCTGGCTGAGAGACTTGGAAAAATCCCAGGAGGTTAGGGAGGGTAGAAAAAAATTGGTGCGCGAGACCAGTCGGCTGGTCTGAGGGAAGAGGAGCTGGCGGAACTCCAGCCACGGCGGGAGTGCCAGAAAGGCAGCCCGCTTGCCTTTGTCTCTCGTGCAGTGGCAGGAAGCCGTACATTGCCAGGGCCGGGGGCTCTAAGCAACCCAGCAGTCAGCAGGGCAGGTTAAGAAAGCAGCTTCCTGAGTTACGGTTCTGAGTGCTGCAGCTTGATCTGAGCTCAAGCATGTCCACATGGCATGCCGAATTTGGCACTTAATGGAGCTCTGCAGGTTTGCCAATGCACTGGACCAAGAGCTACCCGCACAGGCTGAGCTGGCACGACGCACAGGATGGAAAGTGGTTGGCTGCGTGGATGTCATGGGAACACGGCCATTCACTGATAAGGATGTAAATACACACACACACACTACCACCAGGCTGTGCATGGGAGGAAAATTAAGACATCCTTGAAAAGACGGCCTAGCTGTTTTTTTGGGGCTCCAAAAAAAATAAGACCCGGACTTATTTTATGACAAACACGGTAGTATTACTTAGTGCACTGTGTGAACTCTGTTGTTGATCTGGGGTATGAACAAAACTTATATTTGTAATATCCTCATTTCTGTTGGCAAAGTGTCAGAAGGACAATAAAAAGCTATACCATAGCCATTCAGCCTTACAACTTACCAGTGCTTTGAACCCAGCTTCTCTCTCATAATTGCTTTGGACAGAGTTCAGACCAACCTAATTTTTTTTTTTTTTATGATAAGGATAAGAGTACCAAACTATCAATTCTCTCACATCACAATTTCTTATACATTAGTTCAGGGGTATCAAACTCAAGGCCCATGGAGTATTTAGATCTGGCCGGTGGGGCTACCTTGGAAACAGTGAAGGCCTGATCTGCGGTGCCTCTGCCTGTGAAAATGGAGCTCGGGAGAGCCGTTTGCTGCCCTCCCAAGCTCTGTTTTGGCTGGCAGAGTGCGTAGGCCACCGCAGGCACTCCCAACACAAGTGACATTGAGTTGGCTACACTCATCCTGGCTATGCCTCCCCAAAGTCAAACACAACCCAGATGTGATCCTCAATGAAGTTGAGTTTGATACCTGTACCAGTTGATTAATCTTAGAGAGTGCAAAGAAGAAGAACTGGATGATTAGGGAACTGGAGGCTAAAACATGAAGAGTGGTTACAGCAGGGGTGACAAACTGATAGCCTGCTGGTCGGATGCGTCACATGCAGGCCACACCCACCCCTATAAAATAAAATAATAGCCCCCCACCCCTCATCCTGGCAAAAACATATCACACAAGCCATTTAATGGGCTCCATCCTGCTCTGGATTCCTCAGGCCCACTGGCAGAACCAGATATTCAGTGCCTTCTGGAAGAGTGTTGGGGGGGGGCATTGTAACCTCTAGGTGAATGATGTTCCAGAGAGAGGGAGCCACCACAGAGAAGGCCCTTCTTCTGGATCCCACAAGGTGTATCTACCTAGGGGATGAGACCCACAACATTTGTTTTTTCCCCACTCTGGTAGGTTGGGTAGATGTGACTGGAAAGAGATGGTCCCTCAAATATAGCATGATAGCAGTGTTAGCTATAGCAATAGCGCTTAAACTTATATACTGCTTTATAGTGCTTTAAAGCCTCTCTAAGCAGTTTTTACAGAGTCACATATTGCCCCCAACAATCTGGGTTCTCATTTTACCCACCTCGGAAGGATGAAAGGCTGAATCAACCTTGAGCCTGGTGGGATTTGAACTCCCAAATTGCAGGCAGCTGAGTCAGCAGTACTACCGAGGCATGTTCCAATATTTGAGGGGCTGTCACAGAGAGGAGAGGATCAACCTATTTTCCACAGCACCTGAAGTCCAGGCAAGGAATAATGGATGGAAACTGATCGAGGAGAGATTCTAGAAATAAGGAGAAATTTTCTGACAGAGAACAATCAACCAATGGAACAGGTTGCCTTCAGATATTGTGGGAGCTTTATCACTGGAAGCTTTCAAGAAGAGACTGGACTGCCATCTGTCAGAAATAGTGTATGTCTCCTGCTTGGGCGAGGGAGGGGGTTTGGACTTGATGACCTACAAGGTCCTTTCCAACTGTTATTCTGTTATGTGCTGCCATATGGGGAAGGGGGGCAGCAGGTACAGGTTGGAGGCTGCTTTATTCTTCCACGCCTTGCAGGATCATTGTCTTTTTACTGAGCCCCCGAGAAGGCCAGTCTTGACTTTGGAGTACAGCCCATCTACATTGGAGTCTAAGCAGAGGACTTTGAAAACCTTTCCATTACGGTGAGCTCCATTGCCACCTTGTCCCACAAATTAATCAGCTACCATCTATGCTTGCAAAGGGGGATGGACCCAATCCAAAGGCTTCGTTTTTCTGCCTGAATGTGTCGTGTAGCTCCAGGAAATGTGAGTTTATTTAATTTGATTTGTCAACTGCTTACAAGATAACAGGTATAAGTATATACATAGTTATGAATACATGAATTGGGTACATCTGAGAAAAATAAAAGAAACAATAGGACAGGGACGGTAGGCACCACGTTGGTGCGCTTATGCACACCCCCTACAGACCTCTTAGGAAAGGGGTGAGGTCAATAGTAGACAGTCTAAGGTTAAAGTTTTTGGGGTTTGGGGAAGAAACTTTAAAAAAAAGGAAAAAAACTAAAAAAAGAAAGGTAAAAAGGAACCATAAACCAAGTCGCATAAATACAGCCACCCCCTTTGTCATGGGACACGGAACAAAGAGGCGATCTGGAGAGGCAAAAAACCTTGCCACGGCAGCAGGCTTTGGAGGCCTCTGGGGAGATAAATGGAGCGGATTATCCTCCTCAGAGAGGAAGACACTGCTGACAGAGGCATCTGCTGTCGAGAAGGTGGTGATCAAATGCGCTTGGAATTTGGGACACGAACAAGCGAAGCTCCCGCTTTCTGGCTTCCTTCACCCAAGAGCTCGAGAACAGCGAAGGGGCTTCTGAAAAAAACAACTCGGCTGAGGCGCGGAGAGAGGCTGTTCATCGAGAGATGGCATGGTCGACTGAAAGAGGCGAACCCAAATAAAACCTCCCGACGTATCTCGGACGGGGATCAGTTCAAACTTAATTCCTCCATCCGCTCTAAAAAAAAAAAAAAAAAAAGCAAACAACCCCCCCCCCTTTTTTTTTTCCTTTGATGCCTGGCATCTCCTGTTCAATTCTCCCCCTCCAACAAAAAAGACTTTTCTTGCTCCCCATATTTCAAGGCTCTGCGTAGAACCCCCCCCCCACTCCAGCCGCCTCTTCGCGGTTCAGAACATCAACCGCCACAGGGCGAAGTAACGGAAACTCGGTGCGCCTCCTTGGCGCCTGCGCTATCTCAACCTTGCCGCTTCGCCGCCGCGACGGCCTGGCGGTCATTGTAGTTCTTGATGGCTTTCATTTCGGGTGGAAACAGGGGGAGGGAAAACTTCACTTCCCAGCATGCTTCTCGTCCCCTCCCGTGTCTCTTTCTGGGGCGGCTGAGACTTTTTTTTAGTGTGTGTGCGTGCATGTGTACATATATGTGCGAATGGGTGTCCGTGTGCGCGAAAGTGGGAGCGGCGGTAATAAGGTGCATGTGAAGCCACCCTGTCCCGGGGCGGAGACGGAGTTTCTCGAAGCTACAAGTGAATGGTCAAGAGTTACGTGTGGCGAAGGTGAAGAAGAAACCCAGCAGAAAGAGGATAACATGGAAAGTTATTTCAGTCCATAGGAGGCGGTAGTGCCGCCCTTCCCAGGGTACCGAGAAAGGGAAGGGAAGCCGGAGCGAAGTGAGGCACGAACTCGAGGTGAGCGTTTGACTCGGAGGCACTTCAGCTTTTGCGCCAAAACGGCGGCTGCCGCGACAGGACAGATGTGGGTGAGGTGGGGGTGAGACAGGGCGACCCAGTCGCGTCCAGATGTGGCAGGGCCAATCTGTGAGTCTGAGGCCACATCATCTTCGCTCCCTCAACTTCCCCCCCCCCGGCCCCCAACTCTGAGGATGCTTCCAAGAAGAGTTGGCTGCTGCTTCGTCTTAAGAAAGCCTACTCCCTTTCTGAGGGAAGTTTCTTCTCGTTTAGTATAGCCGGAATCTTAAGGGAGTCTCTTCTTTTCGAAACGGACAGACGCTCATAGAAGAAAAAGGACACCCCGAACCTGAAATGGGTCTCTCCGCCTGCCTTGGCCCAAAGATTCGTCGAGTGTAACATTAACAAGCACTGGGAAAGGTATATTTTCCCTGAGGAACTTTTCTCCCCGTTTTCAGTTTTGGCAGCTTTGTAGCTCAGGCCTTGGTACTTCACGAATATGTTTTGAAGTGTGATTGGTGGAATTTTCAATGATAGCTTAGCGGATTGATTTACATGGAAACAATCACACCCCACACTTGCGAGTTGGAGGAAGTGGTGCATGGACTGTTAGCATATTTTCTGGTGAGGGAGTGTAATTAGGAACCTCTTTATTACGGAGGTTTGCAATATGACGGGTAATCTCATAATAATGGAGCAGTGGTTGTTAGCCACAAGCTGTGGGTAATGTTTGATTGGGAAATAATGGAGGTGTCAATAGAAAATGGAATGAGTCAGTTCTGATGGGTGATTTTTCTTTACACACATGACATCGACAAACTATATTGGGATAATGCAGTTTCCCAACACAGATGGCTGCTGCTAACTTTACGAGAAGTTAGGCCAGCATTAGACCAGTGATGCAGCTTGAATAGTAAAGAGAAAAATAATGACTTACAACTGCTTTTCACATTTTTATTTTCTGTCATTTCTTATGTTTGAAGTTCAACATATACAGATTTTATTAACAAATCGGTTCACATTTTAGGGCCAGTTACATCATTTTGTTTGATAGAGAGCTTCACATGGGTAAGGTTGTTTTTTAACTAAAGAAAAATGAGCTCAGCTGAATTCAAACTTCCCTCCAAATAAACATGTCAAGCTGAGTTGCACAGACTCCTTTGTTACTACATCATTGTGCTGAATTAATCCCTCTTCTTACAGCTGCAATGTCTTATCCAACGTATGAGAAAGATATAATTGGATATTGAAAATTAGGGACAATTTAAAAAGCAAACAAACTTTGTGGCTTTCCTCTCCTCCTTTGTTGGTTTGGCAATTTTAGTTGTAATTTCTTTCCTTTAGTGTGGCTACTTATGGAGCTTGCCAATTTGTCCATTGTACAATTGAGATATTTCAGCAGCCAAACAATGTCAGCATTCTTCTCAACCTTAGACTGCAGAGGAAATTACAGAATAACTACATTGTGGTTATAATTCATATGGGTCTTTATTAAAGATAAAGACTCACCTGAGATCTAGAATTAAGATAAAGGATGGGGTTTGGGTCCACCATAGCAGAAGCATGGAGAATGAAAATATGGAAATCTGCTTTAAATTCTTGGACCCGGAAGAGGCAAAAAGGTTATTTAACTGGTTGGCAGTGAAAGGGTTAGCTTTTAATATTTCCAATGTGAAACTAATCACTTGGAATTTATTTAACTATGAGTGATCTATTTTAGAAGAAATGTCAATTCAAACAGCTATTTAAAACAACATATGATATATTTTTTTCTGAATTTAATTTTGGTGTTGCTGCAGTTTTGCATGTGAAAGACATTTTTTAATTGAAAATGTAATCTGACTAGAGTAGTGCTCCTTTCACATGTATAAAGATTAAGTCTAAACATTTAATATCTGGAAGTTATTAAATGTTGTCTGCTATGTGGAACTTTTGCAGCTTTTGAGCTTGCCAGAGAAGAAAGCAGGATATAAATAAAATAAAAATGATAGCAATTTTTCTTGACTTTTTTTCTTGGGTTAGCTTGATACACTGTTTTTGTGCCTTATAAGAATTTCTTTACTAAAACCTAAAACACCATTTAATTACATAACTTGAAAAAGGTTTTTTTAATGTCAATATATTAGTTAATTTAAGTGAATCTATTTTGTCTTTATATTGTCCATTTTAGCATATATAGAACTAGTATTGATAATAATAAAATATTAGTGTTATAATTTTTTAATAATAAAAATAATTATAAATAGCTCTATACTTTGGACCTTATGTAGCTTAGTAAGTAGCTTCTTCTACTTAGCTGGCTTTTTCTTCAAGTCAGAATGCTTCTGCTAAAATTTATCTCTGTTTTGGTCAAAGTATATGGTCAGACTACATTTATTCTAGGTTGTTCGGCATTGTGTAAACAGCATGCAGTAATTATTACAGGAAGATAAATCTGATTGAAAATTCTATTGTTGGCTATCTTCTAGATTTCTTGAAGATCTTACTAGCACTCAACATGTTTTTCTACGAAACAATTTCTGTAATTGTATTTTATAGAGAATGTGACATAGTGTAGAGACCTTGAAAAGTCAATAATTTGTATCCATTTTTGAACATTTTAAGGAAGTTTAAATTTGCTATCTTTTCTTTGGTTCTGTTTGTGTTAAAGTTATGTAACTTTGTTGCTTAATCCACTAAGAAAAATCTTGTTCTAACATTGAACTGAATCCAGATTTAGTCATGCTTAGAGTAGAATTGTTAAAACATTAGGACAAAGTATGATTACATCTGGATGAAATCTACTCTAAGTACCAGTAAATAAAAATATTGGATAAATGCTCAGTTTAATATATCTGTTATTCTATATTTCTTTACATCTCAAAAATGTTATTTCTAAGAAAATATGCAAAACAATTGTCTTATAAAACAACATGCTTATTTCCCTTGAATGAATGGTTATCTGAAAAGGGCACCTATTTCTGTTATTTGTGTCAAAAGAAATACATTTTAGATGTCTATGAAGATGTATATAGTAGTATAAATAAATACATTTTATGCATTTAACACAATGCAACTTACTCTAAATCTCATTTTGAATAGGAACTTTAGTGTTGAATAGCAGAAGTTAGAATGGCAACATATATTTAGTCATCAGTGTGAATTTCATTCACATATGGGCTTTATTTCAAGTATTTTCTCAAGATTGGAAAACATTCTATAAGTAATGAGTGGTTTCTGTTAGAATAATGTCTTGTTTCTTCATTATGTTCAAGAGGTTCTGAATATGCAAATAGTGTTTCATTCCATTTCTGCAGTTTGAACATTTTATGAAATATGTAACCCTAACCATAATATACTACTTCTTGGAAGATTGTGGTCACAGCACAACTTTGGAAATATAAGAATGCATTTTCAAAATCAGAACCAAAATAATTTATTATTATTTAAGTTGGATAATGTTGAAACTAACACATAATATCCTATTTGGGCTTGCTTCCTACCCTAAACAAAGCTCAGGGTAAACAGGTTTTTTTAACCATCACAGTTATATACATCTCTGGGGGAGATGCTGTTCCATCCTTTTTATATAATGCTTTCTATATACTTGCCTCTGTTATGTTCCTTTTTTACAGCCTAAACCTTTTAAGCTCTTGAAGATTTAAATTGGACTTCTGCAGTCAAAATCACTGCAAAGTGGTCCATAAAATGAATATAGGTTTAATATATGATCAGAAATCTTTGCAATTATATTTTATTTGTTCCTAAGAAGATAAGTTTACAAATTTAATAACTATTCTGTTTCTACAAACAAAGCTCAATAATAGAGAATTTATTAAATAAAACAATTAATTCAAAAACACAACTATACTTTTTTGTTTAACAGTATGTTTTTGATTAAAAAAATAATCAGTCAGAATCACCAGTCATATTAGCACAATTTAAAAACTGATTATGTTCTTCTAGCATTTTATAACAAAATATTGTTTAGATGTTCATAACAATAAATCGAACTGAATTGTAAAATTTTCACCTACACTTGTTTTATAGCCTGCCTGTTATTTGTCAAAAATTTGAAAAAAATTATAATATATGGTATGTTTTTTCTAAAAATGAAAATGTTCCTCTTTAAAATCAAAATGTCTATATTCTGATTATATTTTACAATGAGAAAGTACTTCGACTAGAGATAACAAATGTAATTGCATTTAATTAAAATACTTTTGGATAATGATCAAATTGTAATTTAAATTAATTTTTCCTAATGATTTAAACCATGTTTTAAAATGATTTAATGTTAAATATAATAATATTAAGTTGATTTAATGTAAATCATACCTCGCCCTGTTTTGAACCCACATAATACTTCACAGTTCTTATTATGGGGACTAGTAACTAAATTGTAATAGAAGATAATAGTGCAGTGATTCCCAGTTTTTTGGGGTCAATGGCACATTTGGAATTTTGAGAATTTGCTTGGGTTTCCTGTGATTGTAGGAAAATGTAGCTTTACTGCACAGACTATATCTGTTTTTTATCTGTGTTCTAGATATTCATTCCTGTTCTTATTTTGAGAATAGTTATTTTTAATTTCTCCAAAATTACTTTTTCTATAACTTTCTACAATCAGTAACTCAAGGAGTCTCAAAATTCATTTAATTGCTGTAATAAAGAGAGAAGGTTGACCTCTGTCAGATTGTTTACCCATTTGGTTTAGGGTAACTATCAGCCACCTTCCAGGCTCTTTCAGATCCCCTTGATAAATGTTCACTTTAAATGAACATGTCAAGGATTGAAAATCTTGCATAAATGGTATACTTTGGTCCTTCTGTAATGGATACAATAATAAAGGTAATTTTTTCCCAGTAAAATGACAGCAAAAATTGTGACATGAGCAGTGTTGAATGTAGCATTTTTTTCTGGTTTTAATTGGAGTGGTGATGTAATATTGTTAATATATGTGATATAACATGTTATTTTTTTTCTTTCTAGGCAGTTCATAGCAATTGAGAATGCTGCAGACCATCAATGTAAAGTCAACACTTCTGTTTGATATATATATTATAGTACAAATTTTGCTTTTTACTTTTAAAAGATGAACATTTTCCAGAATATGGAAACTTGGAAATAATTAATGTTCTCTTTTTTCTCATCATTGTTAAATGAAACAAGAATTCCTGAAAACAGAATAGCATAATTCAAGGCAGTACTTATGACCTGAGACACTAATTATCTTTAAAAACTGACACATATTAACATTTATTGTAACTATTCAAGTATTGAATTGTGAAGTGCACTATTTTTAAGTGGGGCAATTTGATACTGTATGCACAAAATCAACTCTTCAGTTGTCTCAAAAGCAAAATGAAGATCCTCTATGAAAAAATATTGTATATTTCTGTTTCTGAAATGAACAATTTCATAATGATGTAAGCGTCTCCCAATCTCTGGATGTGGTGCTAAAGGCAACTCATTTTTGACACAAGCTGTACAAAGAGGACCTTTTCTTAAAGTATCTTCAAGCCAAATTTATACTCATCAGCATGCACAGAATGAAAAGGAGAGTGACAATGATTTAGACAAGAGGATGCTTCCTTGAACCATAAAAAAAATGTGAGAGTCAACAATTGTTGGGATTTTTTTTTGTCTGTATGTTGAACAGGCTTTGGTGGATTTAAATCAACTCAGATGTCATCAAACGAATCTTCTCCTCCATCTTTACAGAAGTTTTCTCCATCTGTGTCTCATGCTGCTGCTCTACCTACCCCATCTTTATCCTCAAGTCCACAATCTGGACTCTCAGGCCGACTTTCCAATGGCAGCTTCAGCACACAAAGTCTCACCAATTCCAGAGGCTCTGTACATGGAATCTCTTTTTTGCTGCAGATTGGTCTCACTCGAGAAACGGTTACAATTGAGGCTCAAGATCTCTCCCTATCTGTTGTTAAAGACCTAGTGTGCTCTGTAGTTTATCAAAAGGTACAGTAGAACATGGAGTTTTACTGATTTTAATGATCATGTTACTGTTATCTTTCTCCCCTATTAGGTATTTAATTCAGGTTTGAATGAACATACAGAAAGAGCAGAAATTAACATACAGATTCTGGTTATTTACATTGTTGTCCATGTTGTCTTCCATATTTTGAAGATTTGGTAGCATAAAATGTTTTCTACCCATGAGTACTGCATTGGAAATTTAGAATAATTCTATTTTAGAAATCCAAATTGTGTGAAGAGATTATTTGAACATAGAGGGCTGCCTTCTGTAAGAGTTTATCGTCAATATGCAAAATGAGCAATGAATAGGATGGGAACGTAGGGACAGAATTTGCTTGCTTGCTGTTGTTTAACCTTTCTAATTTATTTGCTAAAGTCTTGAACAATTGAACAAACTTTCTGTGAATATAGATTGATTATAGATGGATTGGGGAGTCAGTTTGTTGTGGTGGTTAAGCATCAGACTAGAACCAGGAGATCTGAGTTCTAGTCTCACCTTAGGCACAAAGCTAGTTGGGTGACTTTGAACAAGTCACCCACACTCAGCCCTAGGAAGTAGGCAATGACAAACCACTTCCAAAATCTTGCCAAGATGACTGCAGGGACTTGTCCCTGCAGTCGCCAAGATTTAATACTGATTCAAAGGGACATCCCTAAAAAAGAAAAAAAGATGCATTTATTTATTTATTAAATTTATATGCTGCCTATCTCTCTGAAAAGCAATTTTGGAAAGCTTATAATTAAAATCATAAATATAAAAAATATTAAAAACTTTTAAGTACAAAGGCAAGAGGCAAAAATGGCAAGATGAATGTTGAAGCGTCCGGTGGAGCCCCCTGGTCAAAAACTCCAGGCTAATTGGCAGATCCAGTTTTTATGCTCTTCTGAAAGGCCAACAGGGTGCTTGCAGATCTCATTTATATTCCATGATGAGAATATTTTACACCTCACCAGCCAAAACTTTTTGACCAAGAGGGTCCACAGCATGTCTTTTACAAGAGCGAGTAGGATGGGCTGATATCATTGGGGTGAGATGGTTCTTCAGATAACCTGGATTAAGATTTAACAATGTAGTCCTTTGGTTGGTTACTTAATAAATATTAGCATTGAGTTCGTTAAATTTTTATTCACATGTTACACAATAATAGGCTTGCAATCTTTAGTGGAATTATGAACCTTGAATATATTGTTTATTTATGTCATCATTTATAGGGAGGATTTAATTTAATTTAGCATCATGGAAAGTTGTTGCTTGTAGTTTGCTTATGATTGGCAATTTTTATTCAAGTGAGTATTTGTATAATATGATTTGATTTAATAAACTTCAGTAGTGTATAGCATCTCCTTCCAAATTGGTGGATGGTTGTATTAGAATCAATGCAGCAGCAGAAAGTAGGGTAGATTAAGCTCTAGGTGTATGTTGTATTTCTGATTCTATTCCCCCACAGAATGTTTCGGAGTAGGCTTTAAATTTAGTATTACACCTTGCACTGCTGAGAAAAGCAATATATTGAGATATTTGTATTCATAAAGGGAACAGGAAAAGTGTGTGTGTGAGTCTGGGATTCACACTCAGTTTGTCCCTGGGAAAAATCTTACAGGGAAAACATCAGCCCAGGGGTGCTTTGGTGCTTTGCCAAAAGTCAGACAGGAAATTTCTTCATCAAAGGAGTATTTGAATGTAAACTTTTTACAACCAAATTCAGCATCTGGGCATCTATGTTACATAAATTTTTCTAGATTATGAACCCTCATGAACCTTGGTTTAACCTACATTTGCATGTACCAGCCCTATAAAATAAAAAATACTAGTATAGGAAAGCCAAACTTCCTTTTACTTCTTGTGGATCAGAGTGTGATCAGTTGATCAAAAATCTAACATATCCTATGTTAAAAATGTATGTTTATTAGCATGATTTGAAAATTGAATTATAGTACTTGCAAGTGAGATTTTAATTGAATTCCCAAGAAATTATTAGAGATAAATTTGGCAAGTAACAAAGCTAGTTTTTTTTTGGTCAGCTTGGAAGTTTATAGTACCATTTGTGTAGTTTATTTCAACACTTGGACAACATACTTCATTTTTTAGGAGAAATCTTACATTTATATCTTACAGTAAACATTTTTGCTCTCAAATTCATTTCTTATGTATATGCATACTTTAATTATTTTAATATTATTGGCTACCACTATTATTCTTGTATAGATATTGGTTATATTTTTTTATTTATTTGAGCTTTTAAGTTAGTATCTTCCTGTTGATTCTTGGCAACTTCCAATTGTACAAGCACTTGGCTAAAGTTCAGAAGCATGTTATAGGAAGCCAATTGTACTCTAAAAGGAGTATAACTTTGGATTCTGAGTTTGTCCTTTCCAGTTGGCTTTAGAATAGTGTATGTGAACGAAAGCTCTTATTATGCCCACAGCAGCTGCAGAGGGAGCATATGTTCTATATAGACAACACTCTTCTGATCAGGAAATAGGGAGGAGGGATGCTTATATGTGGTGGATTTCTTTTTCATAAGGATTTTTGCAGCTGGTGCACAGGTGGCAGTATGACTCCAGTTGCATAAGTAGATCTCTCAAATGGATTGGACCATTGTAATACTTGAGATGTGCAACACAATTTTAAAACAATATTTTAGACACATGTATGTGTTATGAGAATATTTACAAGAAGCTATACCGATCATGAAAATAGTAATATTGAGACAATATGCAATATGCAATCTCTAGAAAGTTTATAAAATATTGTAAACATTTAGCTTTCTAAAAGTTTTTAATCAGGCAAGTGATTTCACAATCAGGAAAGAATAAAGACAAAAATAGGAAATATGCTTACAGGGTTACTAACTTGGATTTCTGAGAGAATTGGCACACCTTTACATGGATCTTCTGACACATAGAAAATGTATTGTGTTCAAGATTCATGGGAAAAAGAACAGGAAATAAGTGTTGGTCACTCAAATGTGACACTATTAAATCCAAGCTATTAATATAGTTTGTGCCCATCATTTGAGAAATACACTCAGAACAGAAAAGAAATTGATTAGGCAGCTGTTAAAATAGCTTCAATTATATAAAGAGTCACTTTCCCAAAGTAACCTGGTTGGTTTTCATGCCTGAGGAGGCTACAACTCACAATCCCCTGGTTTTTAAGCCGCCATGTTAACTACTACACTAAACTGTCTCTCAATTGGTAGACTTCTATGATGGGATGTGGCCAGGGTAATTGAGGGAAGCTTTCCAAGGTTATGGATCAGTATATCATGAGTCTAAAACCTATCAGAATACAATAGCATAATAATCTGCTGGCAAAATGAGAGCAATTTCGGTATCCCTTGACAGAAGATAATTCTAGAGGCATAGCTCTATTCCTAGAGCTCTGCTTGATTCCTGCATGTTGAGATTCTGGAAAAGGATTTCAGACAAGGGCTTTCTTTGACATAGTTACTTTTCTTGCCTTTTATGATTTGCCGTAAATCTTTTTTTTCCTATTATCTGCTTTCTTTAATGTTTCCTCTTCTCTCTTCTGTCATCCCTTAAAGTGGTGTTCTCTGTTATCTTCCCTTTTATCCAGTCTCATATATTCTAGTCCTTTGAACTGCCAGAATTCATCTAATTCTGCATTTTTCTATTTTATAGTCTCCTTTTCTTACATGATTCATCCTTTCTGCCAACCCAGAGAACTCTGTCTTCTATTGTTAATTGACTTCTTCAAAAGCTCCATGGCTTTTAATAAACCTATTCATGCTTCTGTTAGATTTCTTGTTATATTAGCTAAAAATATCCTTTTCCTTAAGATATGCTGCTGAGTTATTTGATTTTTTTTCATCTTGCTTTAAGAATTTAGCACTATCTTACTATTGCTCTGCATGTGTGAAAGCTAACAGTCGTGTACTGGATTTACTTGTATCAAATTGTTTAATTAAAGACCCAACAGAAAGTTATGATTTCTGCCTTTAAAGATGTTTTTTTTTTCATTTGACAAGATGACTCCTACAAAAGACTTAAATAGTAGATGAAAATTGAACAGTTTCTCCAATCTTTAATCTTTTCCCTAGAGAAAGTGTTTCTTTGCTTATTAATCATGGCATGATTCAGTTATGAGTTTTATCCTGCTTTCATCTCCTGCATAACAATTGCTGTTATAATACTTGTTTAATTTCTAGTTGCCTTAATTTAAAAAAGCTTATATGTGTGTTTTATTAAAAACCATATATTTATTTTTTATTTTAATTAATTTATATTGCCGCCTATTCGCCCATGGCAACTTGAGGCAGCTTACACAATGTAAAACCATATTTAAAACATGTATGATCCTATTGGTAAGAATAATACTGTTTTGAAGAATAAAATAAAAATTCCATTAATTGTAATCTTTCCTGCTCATATTTAGCAATGTCATCATAGCCTAAAATGGTGTAACTATCAGGAAATATTTGTAAGGCACCAGGAAATGTAATAATGTACAATGTTGTATCTCAAAACATTTACTCACATATGATTAGATTGCAAATATGTGGCAAAGTTTACCATTGTATTATTTCTCTTTGGGTAATTTTGCTTACCTCAAGAAGGAATAGTATTATGGCTCTATATTTATATAAAATATTGATATTAGAGGATTTGGTTATTTATTTACAGTGAAACAGAAATCTTTAGAGTCATGCAGAAGAACAAAATGAATTTAAACAGAAGATGTATCCCTAATATATCATCAGTGTATCTATAATATTGAGTACTAACTACAGTGCCAATTGAACAAAATTTAATAACTCTTGTACTGATTGCAGAGAGTCTGTTGTCTTACATGGATGAGAATAGCCTCCTCTTCTGAATTACCATAGATATTAGTTAGGTTGGGTGTTATTAGATCAGCATGCTGGCTGTATAAATAAAGATCAGTGGAAAAATGGAAAATGGAAAAACAATTTAATTTCTTTGCTTTTGAACAAAAATATTTTTCAAACGTCAGTAAGGCAGAAATCAGACAAGTATAAAAGCTCACAGAATATAAAATGTTGACTATATAATTAGCCTGGGAAAGGAGTCTTTCAAGCAAGCCCACTTCATAGAACTCAGATCCTTTAAGGAAGATTGTTGAAGAGAAATTGCTTTAGCTCCAACTTCTGTGACTAAACAAAGTCAAACATTGATAAGATAAGCTGGAAAATTTTGAGATTGATTTATATCTTTTCTTCCCTTGTAAGATAATTAGCAGTAGGAAGTTGTCAGTGAAGAATATAGCTAGCCCTTGATGGGAACTGCAATTGGGACTGAAATTTCAGTTGAAAATCCTAGCATTCATATGATGTGACATCCACATGACCAGATCTAATTTAGGGTGGTCATTAAGTAAATTATGTGGTCATAAGTCTGAATCTATTCTCTTGAATGGTCTCCCCCCCCCCCAAGAAGTGGCAAAAAGCAAATATTGGTCATGTGAATGTGGGAGACTGAAACCAGTCACAAATATTAGCCAATTGCCAAGCATCTAAAATGCATTCATGTGATTGGGGGAACATTTTAGGATGGCTGGAAGTGCTTTATGGGCTGTAAAGCATTTCTTCTAGGACTGTTGTAATGCCAAACATTATTTAACAATCAGTTGTAAGTCAAGGACTACTGTAATTTGAAATGGAAATTAAGATGACAGTGCCACATATGAACTTTAGTAAAAATTAGTTCAGCGTTTAGTTTTATCACAGTGAGTGAGAGACTTTGGTGTTTGTAACAAGATTCTTCAGAATTTGGGCTGGGCAGGTTCTGGTGAACTTGAGTCTGAGTAATTGCAAATCTGTGCTCTGCACAGCATATGACTGATGAGTTTGAATGTATTTATCATGGGGTGCGTAACTGGTGCTGAAGGAATTATTGAAATGCCTTAATTTGACCACTAGAGAAATAATTTGATGGTGGTGAATGGTGAGGTTTTTGGAAAAAGTCCATCACTGATTTATAGAATTTATTATAAGTCTTTCCTGTCTACAATAAGAGATAAGGACTTAGATGTCTGTTTTAAGATCATTTGAACTATAGACAGGATAGCTGTATCATCAGCTTTTAGAAGAACTGAAGCAGTTCTATTGGCCAACTTTGGCAGATGAAATTTAGATTTTGTCAAACCAAATATTTTTTTTTTTATCAAACCAAATAACAAATTTTAAAAATGGGGGTTACATCCTTGTTTCACCCTTTTTGGGATAGGAAGACAAGATAAAATATTGAAATACTATAATAGACAAGTATTATAATATCTCATGTAAATATATAATCAAGCAAAGAAGATATTGATCTTCTTTAAAAGCCAGTCTTGCCTAAAACCTATCTCCTGGAGTCACAGTAAGATTGGTACCTTTAAATCAATAAAGGCAACATAAAGAATATCCAGAGGGAGGTCCCAAAAGTGCTTTTTCATGAGGCAACTAGACATTCTTGTTTTTTCTTTGAAGTCATTTTACTTCTCATCCAAAAACCTTCTTCAGCTCTGACTGGATGGAGGGAAATGGAAGGATTTATATTCCTCACAGACAGCTGGTCATTTGCATCCTTTTAGAGGCTTGTTGAAGCACTTGGAGATTTATATTTCCACACCATTTGAAGGGTGTTCATCCCAAATTGCATTGGTAAAAGTCTATGACCTGGATACCGAGAATCTCTGTAGACATCCAGAGGGAAGAAATACAAGACAATACCCTGTTTGAACATTGATCTTTGTGCCTGAAATCTGCTTTGCTCCTCTGTCAGAATACTGGCTGCACCCTCCAACTAACTAATTTTGCATGAAGATGTTTAATGTACAGCTGCTTAATAGACAGGTAGTCTGCAACTTACAACCATTTGTTTAAAGAACATTCAAAGTTACAATGGCACTGAAAATAGTGACCTATGACAATTTTTCATATTAATGGCTGTTGCAGCATTCCCATGGTCACGTGATCAAAATTCTGCCCAGCCCAAATCCTAAAGAATCAGGTTGATTTAGGCACTTGACAGCTGG
Organism: Laticauda laticaudata; assembly: GCA_004320025.1. Taxonomy (NCBI): domain Eukaryota; kingdom Metazoa; phylum Chordata; class Lepidosauria; order Squamata; family Elapidae; genus Laticauda; species Laticauda laticaudata. The sequence continues at coordinate 49,261 of BHFT01040661.1, forward strand.
CATGTATTTAAGAAAGTTGCACTGTCCTGGGGTCATGCAAACTTCTGACAAGCAAAGTCATTGAGGAAGCCAAGTTCACTTAATAATCATGTTACTAAACAACTGCAGTGTTTAACATCTGTGGCAAGAAAGGTTGTAAAATAAGGCAGAACTCACTTAACAACTGTCTTGCTTAGCAGTGGAAATTTGGGATTCAACTGTGGTCATGAGTTGAGGACTACTTGTAGTTAACTGGATGGTGTTTATTATATATTCTGTTATTATAAAAAGCAAAATGGCTGTGTAGACTGCATAATTCTATATAATTCAGATGAAGACCTAAATGAGCAGATGCTTCAACAAAAATCTCTAATTTTTCTAGGATTAAGAGGACAACAGCTTGGAATTTCTTTATCTTCTCATATTTCCATTTAAAACAATGTTTTTCAATTTTTTTAAAGAAGCCTTTCTTATCCTGAGAAATCATTCTTCTCTGTGCATCATACTTGTTGTTTTCATCTTTTCTTATAAATCCAATCCTTACATTTCTAAAACTACCACTAAATATTTGTGACTTTCTTTAAATGTGTTATTTGATGACTAAAGTTGGTGACTTAATGAAATATAAGAATCATAGGAATCAAAATTTATTTTATGAGATTGAAAAAGAGAATATAAAATAATTTTAAATGTTAATTTATTTTTTAAATTTAAAATTACACCTATATTGCTGTGATATATGATATATAGGTGTAATTTTATTAATAGAAACAAAATACAGCAAGTATGAGTGCAATTGTAATGGTTGATTTTGATTTTAAAAGTTACTCGAGCATTGCATTAAGCATTGTTTCTATAATATAAAAAATCAGGAGACTGCATTTTGAAATTGGGGTTATGATAGTTGGTAATCAGTTACAGTTTTTAAAAAAATTCTAGTATAAATTTGATTATAATTTACTTTCGGAGTTCTTATCCTGATATAATTTCATTTAAATTAAAAAGTTTATTTATTGAATTTATATAGCTGCCCATATCAAATGCTTGATTCTGGTAATTATTAGTCGCAAAAACTTAGATGGTAATTATACAGCCTCTGTTAGCCTTACCTTCTACTTTTTCAAAGAAGACCATAATATCTATTATAAGGAAATCCTTTCATTCTTGATTTATATCATATCTTTACAAGCTCTTAATGTCCTCACAAGAGGAATGCAGATATAATTTAATGAAAGTCAGATCCTTGGAAATACTAAATGTTATATTTAAGTTCAAAAAGAGGAAAAGGAATTATTAATAATAATCAGAATAGAGCTGGAAGGGACCTTGGAGGTCTTCTAGTCCAATCCTGCTCAAGCAGGAGACCCTATGCCATTCCAGTCTCTTCTTAAATGGGTAAATCAACTTGAAATTAGTATTCTAAGCAAATATTAAGAACATTGATCTGTAAATGCTAAAATTCTGGACTGCTCGTGAATTTATCAATAATATATTTTGGCAAACTAATTGGTTGATAATTGACTATTTCTATAGTAGATGATGAGAATAATACAGAAAAAATATATCTTGATTTAATCAAAGTACATGACATTCTGGTTAGCAAATTAAACATGGGCTGGTGACATGGTAACTAACTGAATGTACAACTGGCTTGAAATTTATACTGAAAGAATATGGTGAGAAAAGATGAAAAGAATTCTATACTAGATCGGTCATCAGTTGGGTCAACGAGGACAGTGCCAGATGTTAAAAGTTCCTAGGTAGTTGTCAACAAGTGGGCAGTGGGACTCAGGAACTATAGCTGGGCAATCAAGACCTAGCTCTGTAGGATTACTGAAAGAACAACAACAGATTTGACAAAATAATACTCTGTTGGAAAATTGTGCCATAATCTCATATTATTAATTGGAAGCAACAAAGCAGGGATACTTAAAACAAATGTTTGAACACTGGAAAATAATTTTCCCAGTCTCAAATATCACTGAACAACAATTAGTAGATCAAAGGAGATTCATTACTAAAAATAGAATATAGAGATTCAGAAAAAAATATGAAAATGAAAGACTCCAAAACAATAGTATAAGAAACTCTGATAAGAATAATTGTAAATATAAAGGGAACAACTGATGTGAATTATAGAAAGAATAGCTTTGAAGAAATAATGGCAACAGAACCAGTATAGGCCTGCATTGAAACAACCTATGAACTGATACTCTGAAAGGAAGAATTAGAAGAGAAGATTATGGCATATTCAGAATTATCAGTAGAAAGTACTGATAATTTCTTGAAAGTAATTTCCTCATGTGTTCTGGTACCTATAATGAAGGATGAAAATAAGGCTGTTGCAAGGATTAAAATTACATCTGTCAAACAGACCAGTCAGTTTGTCTAAAAGACAGCAGTGATGGTTACAGAAGAACTCGGTATTGAAATTAGAAAGCCACAAGTAAAGTCACACTTTATCCCAAAGTGGAGGTCAAAGTAAAGAAATTAAGATTAGATGCCAATAATTAAAAAAAAAAGGAAAGTGGAAATATTGAAGAATGTAAGTAATCAAGACAAGTCTATTATAAAATATTGACTTAGAACCAGAAAACTTGAAGAAACTTTGGAAATCAATTGGAAGACCTTATAAAACAACAGAAATAGTGAAAAATTGAGTGAAAAAGATTAAAATTGAATATCTCTTGGAAATGATCAATTGCATGGCTTTTGGTTCAAATATCTGTCTCCCTTGCATCCAGTTATACCTACACAGCTTAATGAAGTATTGCATAAAAAAGTCATTAGCAGATTTCAAGAATACTCTGCAAAAGGGACACCACCCAGAAATCATTGATCAATAATAAGTTTAAATTAATCACAGGCATAATAATGAACAAAATCCAAGATTATCTTTGAAGATTCTCAATTATCCAGGTCATGGTTGTATCAAAGGTGCTATTTCCAAAAGGCATCTGGACTTTCTTGTTTTTTTCGCTTGAAAATGTTTCACTTCTCATCCAAGAACTGAGAAGCTTGTTGGATGAGAAATGAAATGTTTTCAAAGGAAAAAAAACAAAAAACAAAATAGAATTAATTGCCTTTTGTAAGATGCACCTTCAGAACATCCAAGATTATTTACAAGAACATCTTTCTGCTAGAATAGAAAGGAAAAGTAGATACAAAAGATCAACTTCTGATTTATAAAGTGGTTTTGGAGAATTATAAAAGCCAGTAAGTTAATTTACATATGGTCTGGATTGATGATAAAAGGGTCTTTGATTCATTACTAGATAGTTGGATCATCAAATGTTTGGAAACAATTGTCATTAGAATTAAACATTAGAATGTGTATAAAAATGTTAGAAGATATGTAGAAAAAATAATAGAGCGGAGAAAGACAGAGTTGATGTCAGCACTAGAAGAGACATCTTGCAGGGTATGGAAGAGCAACATCCTGGTTGGGAGGTGGTCTCAAGTGGAGAAATAGTCTGAACTCATTATGTAAACACACTAAGGCAAGGTTTGAATTCTACACACGTGGACCTGTTTGTTTGCACCTGATGCAGGGTGATTTTTTTGTGATTGCTAGGATCTTATTTTCAGTGATTTTGAAGAAAATAAATCTTGTCTGTCAAATGGCAAAAATGCTGATAACATTTTGCATTTGCTTTATATGGATGATTCTAAAGCTTTAAGGAAGACCAGAAATCGAAATCCAGTAACTGAGGAACACTAAGAATTTTAAGCACAAATATAGCAGTAGAATTTGGGCTAGAGAAATGTGCTACAGTAGAAATAAAGAGGGGTAAGAATCACAAATAGTAATTGAATTGAAATATTGAATGACTAAACCATCAGGAAAAAGCCTACAAGTATCTTGGCATTTTACATCAAGCATGCACAAGTTAAAAATATGTTTAGTAAAGAATACATCCAAAGAGTGAGAAAATTGCTAAAAATAAAACTGAATGGTGGAAACACCATTAAAGCCACCAATACCTCGGCCATACTTGTGATATTAGGCTGCTGGAATTATTAACTAGACACAAACTGAACTGGACAGTTTGGACTGAAAAACAAGAAAACTGATGACTTTGCTGCATTACATCTCTATAATACTGATAGATTATACCTGCCCTGCAGAAATTGAGAATCTGACAAAAGCATTATATGATCAATTTCTACAAAATATTGAGGGGAAAATGGATAAAGATAAAAATCTGGCAAATCTGATCTTAAAATCTGATTTTAGCTGCACAAGAGCATGCTATTTGAAATAATGCAATCAAGGTTGGAATTGAAAAGTCAACAAATGTTTCAAAATGCAGATTATGTAAAGAAGCAGCAAAAACAATAGATTATATATTCAGCTCATGAAAGATCAAAGGAACTGATTACAAATGATGGAACACAGTCACCAAAATGTTTCACTGGAGCATTTTTAAAAATTATGTGCCAGTAATGAAAAATTGGTGGGAACATATAATTGAAAAAGTATTTGAAAATGATCAAGTTTAAATATTGTGGGATTTAGGAATACAAACTGATGAAGTCTTGGCTCATAACACAACAAGTGTAATTGTAGTTAAAAAAAGGAAAGTGAATTATTTATATGGCAATATTGGGATAGTAGAGTGCCAAAGAATTAAGAGAAGAACACAGAATAATAAGTTCTGAAAATCAAAATTTAAGGATTATGGAATAAACTGGCTGCAGTGGTCCTGGTGGTTATCAGCGCACTGAGTGCCAAAGCAAAAAAGTTTGGATACTGCTTGGAAAATTTGCAGAATGACAAAATTTCCTTCTGTCATTTGCAAAAGGCCACATTGCTTGAATCCACATACATCTTCAAATAGAATTTCGAAACAAGCAATTTCAGAATGTTTGAAATCCGATTATAAATATTATATGGTTACCACTTTATGATAACTCTGGGATCCGATTAATGTTAATAGAGCTTCCATAATAAGCTAGAAGCAGTGTTGCAAAAAGTGGAGCATTTTAATGATAAGCCTTAAAACAGTTTAAAAAAAATGGCAGTGGTGACCTTCAAGCAGAAAATGGAAGGGTACTATAGTATAGCTATTTTTTAATGTTTCACTAAACACTTTCAATATTTATATAGGAATTCAGCTTGTCATAAAATATGCTATAGTTGGTAGTTAGCTTAATCTATTGATACTTGGATCCTTTTACTATGTGCTATTTCATAAATCTAGTAATGTCACACATTGTGATGAATTGGTGCAGGAGAAAAATATTTTCAGTGCCAAAATATGCATATTTGATAAGGACAAAGAAAGCAGATGAGATCAGTTTTGAGAAATTATCTTTACCTAAATAAATAAAAGAACACAGGCAATACCAAAATAAAATTTCAGGAATATTTTGCTACGAATTATGAACAGAATAGTAGGGTATTGAGTGTGAAGTGTAAGCATACCTAACTGCCTACCTGACCATTTCTTTGGGATGATTACACTTTTACAAAACACCGAAGCGGAGTAACAAATATCAAGCCAAAGACACGAAAGACATGAGGTAAGAAAAGAAAAGGAACTCCAGATTATTTTTCTTCAACCACATCCCTTTTTTGATCTTTTGTTCTTTAACTGCTTCTTTCTTTTTGAGGTTCTCATCATGTCTGTTCAACCATAACTATGTCAGTCTTATTCTCAAACTATTCATTTATCCATCATATATTTACTTTGTAATTCTGTCTTCATTCTCTATATATGAACAAATCAGCTCAATGCATTATTTATTAAATTAATATGCTGCCCATCTTACTGTCAAGTGACTGTCAAGTGGGCTGCTTACAACATTGTACAAATACTATTATATTCAGTCTCCATTCAGCACCGATTCATTTTAACCCTATTTCTTTTTTTTAATCGCATACATTTAATTATTGTTCCTACTGCTTTCAACTTTCCTTTTTAACATCTCTCAATTCCATATAACAAGATAGATAGAAGCATGCATAGCCATTTCATTTCTCTGAACATTCATTCATCACAACAGATCATATATCATCCAGTACCTTTCGGCCAGCATTTGAACATTCATTTTCCCATTTATAGTTAATTACAGTAAGGTATAAAACATGCATTATATCCACTTAAAAATGAAGAAATGAAGCAAAAATATCTTGTAGTTTAGAAATCTCATTTACAAGAAAGGCCAGACAATTCTCAGGATGTGTTTCTTTTATAATCCAGGAAGGATTAGCCCTTCTTGAATTGGTGTATCACATAGTCATTTTCAACGTATATTTATGCATCTTTAACTTTTTTGCCTTATTCTCAACATAAGTACACAAATGTTAGAGTTGGCTATTTCACAAGAGATTAAAATATATTTGATGTTTATTTAACAGATATGTATATATTAGATTTATCAACACAAAATTTTTGTTTAAGTCTTTCTTTTGTTTAAAAATAAACACTGCACACATGTATCAAGATTAATTAGCTTATTGAAATGGAATGTATATATTTAGTAGCTTTATTGCATACAACATCAACAAAGTTCGGAATGAAAAAATAATCTCCATTTATTCACTTTAGATTTTTGAAGTAGAAAAGCCGGTTATCTTTAAATTTATTTTTTAATAAACAAATATGCAAATTGTAATTTTTTTAAAGTGCTTCAATGATCCAGTTAGAAACTTGTAATGTTAGGAGGCAGTTTTTGTTGAAACTTATAACATGACTTCAGAATGACCTGTTTTTCAGCAACAAATGCTCACAGTTTTGTTTTCTGTGATTATGTTAGGCAACATCTTTAACAGTTTTATGTTAAAATAACAAATTATGGCATAGTAAATTATGGTATATTTCAATATAGATTTTCGCTTTTTTGTTGTTGCAGTTCCCGGAGTGTGGGTTTTTTGGCATGTATGATAAAATTCTCCTATTCCGCCATGACCTGAACTCAGAAAATATTTTACAGCGAATTACATCAGCAGAAGAGATACGGGAAGGCGATCTTGTTGAGGTTGTTCTGTCTGGTAAGAATATTTGTTTTCAGTGCAATCCTCATGTTAGGAATAATTGTAATTAATAAATTGTAATATAAATATTTTTAAATCCTCACCCACTGCAGAGTTGATCCATAAATATTTTATGGAATTGAATATTAAAGATGAAAACATGAAAATACTTTTTTTTAAATTGGAAATTGGTTCATCCTGATTATTTACTGTAGTGACCTAATGTCATGGACCTTAGTAGGCTTTTACTTCTGAGGTTTGTGGACGATTATATTTTAAACAGTATAAAATTTCATAGTCAAATCCATACTGAAAATTGTAATTTTAAATTTTATGTAAAGGTTGTCAACTCATAAAATTGGAATGCTGACAGAGTATTTGTCTCATGGTCTTAAAGCATTTAAGGGATTATATTCACTTTTTTTTAGTACTTCAATATTCAGGAAGGCATTAAAACATACTCTTTTTTATATATGTATTTTTAAAGCATTAGCTACAGTTGAGGATTTCCAGATTCGACCTCACATGCTTTACGTTCATTCCTATAAGGCCCCTACTTTTTGTGATTATTGTGGAGAGATGCTTTGGGGTTTGGTACGGCAAGGACTGAAATGTGAAGGTAAGCCAGCTAGTAACAATGAGAGTTATAAACAATGTTTCTGTCCTAAATTCCCAGATGCAGTGTATACCTTACATAGATTTTTCAAAAGCACGCCATTTGCATGCCATAATCTGAGTTAATAGTTCTTTTCATACACGAATTTCTTATCTAGTAAGAAGATTTATGATGATATATAAATGTTTCAGTTCCTTGTAGAAGGTCTAGTCTAAGTGTATGCAAAAGGCCATGTTGGTCCAATATTAGAAAGAATGAGATAATACAGTGTGGGAGGATTTATCAGTGTAAGTATTTTATGGTTTTTTTTGTACTTCAATATATTTATAAATTATCTAGAATGAAAAACTCTTTCCACATGTCTATTTCCTAATCATTATCAAGTTATTAATAATGAGTGCTGGGTAAATTGTTAGTGGGAGACTGGGGACAGTTGGGAACAGCTTTTGAAGCAGCTGTTGAAGTCTAAAAAAGATTCAGTTGCTTTAATCATTTGAAAATAAGTGTTTTGTATGCACTCCTGAACTTCTTTCAATGTGCATATGGAGTATACTTCCCTTGATAATTCTGAAGCACCTCTTCTGATGTATTAATGCACATGTGCATTAATAACCCAAAGGCCTACTCATTAGTTTGTACCTTAATCTGGTGGTTCTAATATTCAGGAGTGCAATGTTAAGATAATCTGCAGGGAAAAGAACAGAGGAAAATCAGCAGCAGCTTGAATTGCATAACAGGCACTGTTTTCCAGCTTTAGCTAGGGTGAAGTGGGGTCAGAAAAGCAAATATTCAGGCCAAAAACATTCCATGCATTGTAGAGATCTCCTGTTAATTACATGATCATGGCAATGTTAGAGGTGTGTTCAGTTGTTTAAAAATGTATTATCTTTGCCATATATTTCACTTAATCTGTCTTTCATGAAATAGAATCCTAGAGAATGTGTAGCATTATCAGTAAAAGTCTGTTTATCTTCTCCTTTGCTCTCCCTGTCTGTATTAATAACCCTGTATTAATTTCATTAGGGTGTGGATTAAATTATCACAAGCGATGTGCTTTTAAGATTCCAAATAACTGCAGTGGGGTAAGAAAAAGGCGGCTATCTAATGTGTCTTTACCAGGAGCTGCACTTTCTGTCCCAAGATCTGTACAAACTGAATCTACATCCATAGAAGAGGTATTTAATTTTTTTTCTTTTCAAAGAAGAATTAAAGAAAAATTAAAATCAATTTGGTAATATACTGTTATTACCTAAAGCACGTAATCCTAATTCCTGTTCTCCTTAATCATATGGAACTTGTGATGGATATTTTGTCAAGGAGCACCACAGTCACACTGAGGGGTAGAGACAAGGCCCCACTTAAACAATGAGTCCTGGCAGACACCATGTTGGTTATGGATTCTGTTCAGAGTTGACCAATGCTGGCGAGGAAGGTCAAAACCTGGTACCTTTTATGTAAGGTCATCTATGTAACTGCCTGTATCTGGGTGTTCAGCAGCCCATTTGGCTTCCCACTGTGTGTTGATGTCAAAGTTGCTAGATAGCTGTTGAGTGAGTGCCAGAGAGGGCTTCCTAGTTTTAAGCCTGCGAATTGATAGATGAGGAAGATCAGTGTGCACAGGAAGAAGTGGGTTTCTCAAAATTTGGTGGAGTACTGTTTGCCTGTTGGTACTGCTAAAATATGGGCATAAGCTCAACTAAAGTAATAATGGAAGCATTTAAAAGAGGCAGAAATGGCTGCCTGACAAGTGCTGACAAATATTGAAAGTTCCTTTCGTCAATTCATGCTAACGTTCTCCCATGAGCTGTTCAGAGCATCCAGAAGTGGGAGGAGCTTCAGTCTCTTCTAGAAAGGCTGGGCTTAAAACTCCGGGATGCTCCTCCTCCTCCATAGGACACCTCCCCAGGGCCCCCCAGTTTTAGCTCAGCCTTCGTGGTAAGAGGTTGTGCACACCCTGACTGGAATGGTTTTCTGATTCAGGTTTGCTCTTGGGTTATTTCGGCTTGTAAAAATCTTCCCCATTTAATTTGGCTTTTTTCAGGCTGTGTGGCCTCATTAGGTTGCCTCAATCAGTTTAAAAACAGTTTCTTTGTAACTAGCGGAGCCTGCCATCCGCAGGCAGCCTGAGGCGACTGTCTCAGGCAATTACCTGATTTAACTTTCCAATCGTCTTCTCTGCAATCGCTAGCAGAAGCACTCACAGACACCCCGTGCTCACTTTGCCTTGCCGTTTTCGTCTGAACAGGACAATTTAACTCGCAAGTTAAGAGCCTCAGCAGCACGCGAGGCTCATTAGACTTCTCAGACATTAGCAGCGGAGATTCTGGCTTCCCACCTTTCTCATATGGCTGCCCAAGTTCGCTGCCTTAAATCACGGATGATACCTTCCCAGAGGGTGATTGTAGCCCTGCTGAGGGAACGCGTGGCAGTCCGCGTTCCTACTTTAGTTCTCCACCTGGGTTCTAGACGACTCATTCCCTTGTCTGGCTGACATGGGAAACAGAGCATGTAGTCATTAAACACAGGCTTTTCCTTGCAAATTGTGCGTTTGATCACTTCTTTGGAGTGAAGCCGCAAGTGCCGTTTTAAACAGTGGGACGTTTTTGTTTTGAACAGAAAAGATATCCACCTCAGATCCCATCTAAGCTGGTTTCCTTGTTGGGGACCAGGGATCCAGAAAGTTCCTCGCTTGGAGGCTTGGGGTTTCCTTGTTGGGGACCCTTCGATACTGTTTACATATTGCACCAGTTTACATGCTAGTTATAGACATATATCAGTGTATTGGCATATATATATATATAATAATATATATATATATATAATATATATAATATTGTTTTTTTAAGCTTTCGCGCGGGTACTTACATGTGTTGCTGTTTAGCTTCCTTCGGGTAATTATCCCACGTCATTGTAGTGCTGTTAACAGTTTAGCAACATTCAGCAAGAATCTACATCTGCCATCGATCAGGCTTCTGTATGGATTGGGTCTCACAGCTGTCTGGTTTTCAAATTCGAGGCTGGTCTATTTGATTGGCTAAGAGTCTGAGTCTGTGTTCACTGGACTTGGAGTTTGATTGGTGTTTCTGGTGAACACACACCCCAAAATAAGTTCTCCATGGAACGTAAATAAACAAAACAGCTACCATTCCTAGATGTAACTAATCTACAAAAGACAGATGGCACACTGGGAACACCATATACCAAAAGAAAACACACACCAACCGCTACCACTCAAAGCCAATCCCACCACCCACCAGCACAGATAAATTCCGTGGCGAAAACACTAATTACCAGAACCAAAACGCCTGGGCAGATAAGACACATATAAAGACTTGAACTATGCACCCTGACTGAAGTATTGACAGCCCAATGGCTTTCCAAAAAAAACAAAATCACAACTGAATCCACAAAAAACACCAGAAGACATAACAGAGACCTAGAAGACAACAGACCTATGAACAGCTGTCTTGCCCTACATAAGAGGTACTACAGATAAAATCAGTAAGATACTAACACGGCATCACATCAAGACTGCCTTTAAAACAGACAAAAAAATAGCAGCCATCTTAGAAACCCAAGACAAAGTTGACCTGGAAAACCAGGCATATACGAGTTCCCTGTACATCATGCCCGGCCACATACAGTCTGGACACGAGCCAAAATAGAAAAGAATAAGTACACCGCTAGATTGAACACAAAAATGCAGTAAAAAGCTGGACACACCTCCTCACTAGTCCAACACATGAAAACCACAGGGTCACAAACATCAACTTCAATGGCACTAAAACCTTAGCCCACTATAGAAAACTCTAGCCACAGAATCATCAGAGAAGCCATAGAGATTGAAGAAGACTGAAAGCATGAATAGAAGAGATGATTCCAGCAGACTGTCAATCATTTGGAAGCCTGCACTCTCAAATAGAAAGATCTCCACACACACAAAACAGACAAACACCTGAACACAAACAGACTCCTCTGATGCCTCCAACTCAAACCACCCCCCACCAGGCACCCAGGTGAAACCTAGCTTCCTAATGGATAGCAGCCGTCCTTTTCACACGAAGCCAAGCTGCACTGAAAGCCTCCAACACAGGAACAGAGTGTTGCCAGCCAATCAAAGCCACTAAAACAGACAGAGGAAACCAGAAACACCAATTCAAACTCCAGTCCACGTGAACACAGACCTAGACTCCTAGCCAATCAGAATAGACCAGCCTCGAATTTGAAACCAGAAGCTGTGGAGACCCACATCCATATCAGAAGCCATGATGATGGCAGATGAAGATTCTGCTGATGTTGCTACAACCTTAACAGCACTACAGTGACGTGGGATAATACCGAAGGAACTAGCATCTACAATAGCATATATATAATCATACATATATATATATACATACATATATATATATACGTGCAGTACATATAACTGCATGATTCTCGTACTAGAGTATAATATGATATATAATAGTATACATACTATACATTAGTATATATATATACAACATAATGTACTATATATATACTATTTACTATATTAATTACATGTACAACAATCTTACTACCTCCTGAGGACTGCGTTCCCATTTCAACCACAGGGAAGGACACTCACTCCAAAGTACATAATATTAACCAACAATAATAATAATTAAAGTTAACACATAAAAAATTCAGAAAGTCACGAGCAAGAGAATTGAGTCATGCCACAATGGGGCAAGGTCGACAAGTGCTTTCCGCTCAAGCAAATAAACTCCGAGATAAGCCATGTGGGCCCAAAAAGGCCTCTAAGGCGGCGAGGATACAGTGATGCACACATAGACGGCACCTCAGCTTTGGAAAAGGCAATCTGCAGAAAAAGGTGCCGTTATGACACAACAATCGGATCAGGACCCAGTCCCATTGAGTTGGGCCCGTTGGACTTATCCGCCCCACGCAGGCTGTTTGCTGGACAATCTCCCATATGGCACATCTCCTCCAAACTGCAGGCATTGCCCCAGCATAATTCCCGCAGAGCATACCTTCACTCCTATGCGTCGCCGGCCTAAGACAGGACGGGAGGGATTACCCGAGACAATGAATTCCATTCCGAAATCGATGGCATAGGGTGGAGATGGTCGATTCACCAAGGAGCATTGTGGCTGGATAGTTTCAAGCAATCGCATCAGGAGCAGACACTTCTCCGGCACGTTCGGATGTCGGGCAGATTCCCTTGTCCGCTCGATGCTCTTGCCAGCATAGTGGACAAATACAACTCTACGGATTGCCCCAGTCATGGCCTAACATACAGCCCCAGCGGTCTTTGGGGCGCAGGTCGGATGATTTCGAGGATGGATAGCTCGCTGAGCTGGGTGTCGTACTTCACACGTCAGCAGTTGGATGTTCTTCCAGAGCGTGAACCCACGTAGCGGGAACTCGTCGGATGTACGAAGGGCTGCATTCCAGCCACACCTCTTTTTCTGGCGCTTTTATGCGCACCTCTTTAAATATCATTACTGATTCAAGCACGAGAACATACGTTACATTACATAGAGTGAACGATGAAGATAACTTACATAAAAGAACTTTGATCGGGTCCATACAAACCATCATACCAATCTCGTACAACAGTGTTCGTTTTTAGGCTACGCAATCGCGTACGGGATACTTAATATTCTCTAGAACACGGCTACATGTCGATGGCGGAACCGCATCATCTGTCCCTCTACCGTATCCTCGTTTGCTGAAAATCTAGTACAAAATCATCATGTGCGCATAGACACAGCATGAATACCCGCCCCAATAAGGGATTACACATGCAAACGATACTTATAGATTTGGCTAGCCACGAGAGTTTTTGAAATGTTCTTAAAAAGCAGAGGTTCTGGTATGAGCCCATCTGTTGACACCGCGGCCACCTCTTCTTTCAACCATTTCCAACGAGGACCGAGGCAGCCCTGAGAACCTGGACAGCAGAAGCAGAGTTGTTACTCACCAAGTAGTTGAGCACTCATGGTCTATGTCCTGTGCCACTATAGGGCGAGGCGACAGCGGCGTCCTTTTTTGATCCTCGTCCTACCTATGGATCGTACCTTCCACTTGAGGGATATGCTGAAGTTCATGCGTTTATACTCTTGGTTTCAAGCATCAATATCCGCGCAACCCTCTCAGAGCCACGGAACACGCAGTGCCACAGAAGTAGCTTAAACTCTGATTATTGAGCCGAGTCCTTCAGAACTTGCTCCGCACGAGTCCCACTATTTAATGCAGTATAAGTTCGCTCCTCGTCTCTGGGCCACTACATCTCGTGTATCAGCACAGAGACCTGCTATGGCTGCAGGCATTGGCCGGACAGCTTTCAAGAGGTCTCTGGACCTTACACCCCCAACATAAATGCAAGTTGTGCACTCAGCACCGGACTAATATCATGGGGCGATAAATCTACGTCATAGGAGCTCTCTCTCGACTTCACACGCTCAAATAGACTCGATACACACGCAGAAATCAAATAATGCTTCCCCCTAATCTTTCTTCAGGTCTGGAACACATACGCAGCAGCCAGCCCTGAGAACTGGAGTCCCGCTCTCGACAGACATCTGTTAGTGTGTATCCTTTCGCGCCTCCTCTATCACGGCCACATACGTTCCCAATCTCAAGAACAATCAGCTACAGGCCAGTTTTAGACAGGATAGGTCTATATCTTCCCTTAATCGAGTGCGCGAGGGGACGGTCGAGACCAACAGCAGAGTGAAATCCCCAGAGCCACGCCGAGAGGGTCTCTTTTTCCATTGCCTCAAACTAGAGATTCCTGGTCACTGACGACCCCACTGCTTAGTCTAGTTCTGCCCAAGTGCATTGAGAGTGGCTCGTACTAAGCTTGCTCTTGCACTGATCAGTTGGGACCAGCCTCACACACTCTGACTGCTGTGGATCAAGGGACACTCATCTAGGTTTGCGTATTTGGTGCTAGAGTTTCAAATCCTAGCACGCCACATTAACTTTTTGCATTTAGCAGCCCTGGTCCATGAGACCCGATTAAGAGGCGTATGCAGGAGGCTATGGTCAAAGTCATCTGCTACACATATTCGAGCGCGTTAGAGTGGGGTCCCATCTGAAACAGCGGAGTGCAAGGCTGTTTACTCTCTATTGTTTGTGCGTCCTAAGCGATCTTGCCGGGAGGCCTGGGAGGGCAATCTGGACCTCAAACGTCTGAAAAGATTTCAGTGGTATTATCAAAAATTCACAGATGCACTTACTCCTCGTATCCATTCGTCTACACGCACAAGAGAGAATGATTTCCTCGACCCTCTTATAGATATTCGACGAGTAGGTCTTCATGCTACATAGTACAATGAGACCTGCCACCACAAATGATCCTTAGTATTTTGTCGGATTGTGATCGGCAGCTGGAACGAATATATCGCCCTAGACCATCTCGGTCTGGCTTCGGCCCCTACGGTCTTTTACACAGGTCTCAAGCGGCTTGGCTCAGGATCAGAATCTAGTTCGCACAATGTTATTTGGATGATATTTATAAGTTTTGTCATCTTCCAGACAGTCAAACGCAAAATTGGTGATACCCAAGATTATCTCTGCGGAGACCATTCTTCAGGGTCACCGGTTTTTCCATAAAGTTGGGATTAGCAAAGCGCATTTTGATCCCCTGAACTAGGCTTAAGTTCACTTAGGGGCGTGAGGATACGAATCCCATGGAAGGGCAAAGGGTCGTTTTCTCTCTCAGGACAGGTTAAGCAGTATGAGTCTTTGTTGCAGTGAAGAATCAGAGCCTGAAAGAGAGGCTTATCCTCTGGCAGTCGCTGTCCTCAAACTGGTTGGGAAAACTGTTTCTTGATATTTCCAGTTGTGCCCTTGGGCTCCGATTTCCATTCTAGAGAGCTGCAATGGTTCTCCTGCTACCTTTCCCAGCGAATCTGGAAGAGCCACTGTCCCAATGTCCGGATAAAGGTACCCAAACGCTGACAATTGTTCTTTCGATCACGCCTCTGTAATGGTGGGTCGGACAAAAACGATAAGGGGTTGTCCTTCCAAGCGATACGCTTTGACGGGGAATGATTCACGAACTGGATGCCGCCCCTGTGCGGGAAGGGTTGTGGGAGCTTCATTTTCCAATCCCAACAACTGCGCCGGAGGGAGGCGAATTGGGGAACGTATCTGTTCCATAAAGCATCACAAAGACAGGTCACAACACTGTTGAAACTATAAACTGTGAGCAAGTGTTCACCTGGCCTTACATAGTTGTTCTACCCGTCTTTTTTCCAATCAACCGCCACATTCTGAGTCTTGGCACAGACAATATCACAACCAAGGCCACGTAAACAGTGGGTACCCAGGTTC
>BHFT01040663.1:0-16431 GCA_004320025.1 Laticauda laticaudata
AATTGACAAATCAAATAAATAAATAAATAGGTAACATCAGTGCTAGAAGGGAGTGGGGTTTGCTCTCTGTTTATATAGAGCCACTTGCTCTGTCACTGTTGGTGGGAGTCCTCTTGGATGGACCTCCTTGATTTGGCTATTGTTGACTGTTAGCTTGTTTGTCTGAGTTAGGAGGGTTTTGTTTTTGGTGTGGTTGTTAGTCTAGTATTCCTCTTGGTGTTAACCTCTGCTTATCTGGATTGTTGACTGCTGCTGTGGAGGTGTTTCAGCCTTTTTGTTTCTTCTCTGGATTTTTTATTCTTTTGAATGGTGTGTAGCTATTGTTTATCTCTATGTGCCTGTCGATGGCTGATTTATTTGAGTGCCAGGCTTCCAGGAGTTCTCTAGGGTTTTCAGATTTAGTTTGGTGTAGGACAGTGTTTGCCAACCAGTGGGCCGGGGACCACTGGTGGTCTGTGAGAAAATTTGGGTGGTCCACAGAGAAATGCCCCCCCAAGCAATTAATCCAGGCTGTGTGGGAGAACACAAGGCTGCACCACCCACATAGCCCATGGGAACACAAGGCTTGTGTCACTTGCATTGCAAACAACATGAGGTAGTGAGGCAGGGGAAGGGCAGAGGGAAGGAACTTGCCTCACTGGGCTGCTTCTTTCGGCTTCTTTCTTTCTTCTTCTGCTTTTGGTTGCACACAAGGAAAGCAGCCAAAGTCTTTCTTTCTCTCCCCAAACTCCGCCAGAAATGAGTCTTTGGGACCCTGCAAGGCCTCCTGCTCCAAGAGGNGTCTTTCTTTCTCTCCCCAAACTCCGCCAGAAATGAGTCTTTGGGACCCTGCAAGGCCTCCTGCTCCAAGAGGCTGCACCGACAAAGACTCCTCCCTGGTGGAATTTAGGGGAGAGAAAGAAAGACTTCTGCTTCTGCTATTTTCCTTGCACAGAGCCAAAAGTCTCTCTCTGTGTACGTGTCTCTCTCTCCCCCTGAGAACAGAGCTGGAGACGGTATCCTGTGATCCCAAATAAAGATCGATTGGCAGGAAAATGGGTGGGGAATTTTCCTGCAGACTTTTTGAGGAATTTCCCCAGGGTCTCTGGTCCTCAGGATTTAAAATGAAGAGTTTGGGTGTCCCTGAGGTCCAGAAGGTTGGTGACCCCAGTCTAGGAAACAGATAGTTTCCTAGAAACTATAGTGATCTCTGTCCATGTGTTGCAAAATTAAAGAATTTGTAAAAGAGTCATTAAAGAACTATTTGTTAAATTAAAGAATCATTTCTTCTGACTGCAAATTATGGTGATCTAAGGAAAAATTCATTAACATTTGGCTTACCAACATGTAGGCTTCTATGGATAATAATATACCACATCTGGTTTAATGCGTGACTTAGTGAGGGGGTACTCATTATTTTTATATAATATCCCCCCTCCGTTACTCATTTGCAATTTTCTTGGACGTAACAAGCTTCTGCACACAATTTCCTCCTGGCATATGTGCCTTTTATTATTTAGTTCCCAAATTTATCTTTTCTATGTAAATTTTCCCCTGCAGAGGCATTTTAAAAAATGCATTTCTCCCATGTCACTATTCTCCCCATCTCTTTCTCTCTGTCTGTCTCTTTTTTATAACCATCCTTAAAAGTAGCCTTATTCTATATGATCTGCAAAAATCCAGAGAATTGCAAGATGGCAACATGGAGAAGTGGTAAAAATCTGACACTGCCATCTAGTGGTCCTCTGAGGTTTTGCAGGTCAGACAGGGTACACCTGTTCAAATACAGGTAGTCCTCTACAGCGTCCTTTTGAGGGAAGGAGTTGAAACAGTTTATGTCCGGGATGTGAGGGGTCTGTAGGTATTTTCACAGCCCCCTTTTTGACTCCTGCAGTATATACAGGTCCTCCATGGAAGGCAGGTGGGTAGTAATTGTTCTTCCTGCTGTCCTAACTACTCTCTGGAGTCTGTGTCTGTCCTGTTGGGTTGCAGAACCAAACCAGACAGTTACAGAGGTGCAGATAACAGACTCCATCATCCCTCTGTAGAACTGGACCAGCAGCTCCTTTTGGGCACTTTGAGCTTCCTGAGTTGGCGCAGAAAGAACCTTCTTTGTTGGGCTTTTTTGATGACGGTTTTGATGCTAGGTGTCCATTTTAGGTCATGTGATATAGTAGGAGCTAGAATTTTGAAGGTCTCTACTGTTGACACGGTGTTGTGTAGTATTATAAGAGGTGATAGTATGGGAGGGTTTCTTCTAAAGTCTACCACCATTTCTATGGTTTTGAGTGTATTCAGTTCCAGATGGTTTTGGTCACACCCCAAGGCAAGTTGTTCAACCTATTTATTTATTAAGAAAAAGTATTTGGCTGCCCAATTCGCTCACAGTGAGCGAATTAGCCCAAAACTCAAAAAGTAGTGTTAAAATGGAAAATCAGGACTGAACAAATCTGGTGCGTCAATTTCTATTAAGTATCTGACTTAAAAGAGGTAGTTCTTGACTGAGGACCACATGAGTTAAATGAATAAATAAAATGTTAAATGTGATGTCTATCTGGCTAACTGCTTCCTGGAAGCTCAGGTGAACAGAAACCCACCATCAATGTCTCACTGAAATCGAAAAGAGATAACACACACAGAAAGAGAGAAAAGCTTCCAGTTTGCCTGGAAATAGCCATAGGCTAATCAGCAGGCACATTGAATCACTAAGGTGGCTCCTTAGATGGCAAGCGGTCAACTTCCACATCTCAAAAAAAAAAGACTGACTGAGAAAGTTGCACTGTTATCAGTGAGGCTGGTTCCCCCTCCCACAAACCCATCAAGGACCATTAGGGTATCTTGGAAGCAAATTGCTTGATTATTATTCCAGATTATTCAGCCGCTGAGATAAGTGAAATCTCTGCTGTATTAGTAAAGAAGAATATGAATATTTGCCAGTCAGGGCTAACTGTGGGTCCTTGGTGCTCTTGAGCTTGGTGGCTTTCTTGCAGGCATTTTCCTACCCAACTAGGGAACATCATCAGTGGCTGGGAGGAGGAGGTAGGCAGGTAGGAGGAGGAGGAGAGGAGGAGGAGGAGGAGGAGGAGGAGGTAGGAGAGGACGACGCGACAGACTTCAGGGTCCTGTGCTCCTCTCTGAGTTTTTTTGTTTTCTGACAGACGTTTCATACCCAACTGGTATATTTTCATTCAGTGCTAGAGGGAATGAGGATTTGGAGTTAGGAAGAGGAGGAGGAGGACTGGGATCCTTAGTGCTCTCTAAGCCTTGGTGTTTTTCCTTGCAACCACATTTCAATTACCCAAGCTGGATAATTTCATCAGTGCTCAGAGGGGAATGGGTTGCAGGGAGAGGAGGGGAGGAAGAGTGGTGGTGGAGGAGGAAAGACTGTAGAGTCCTTGTGCTCTCTGAGCTTGGCTTGTTTTCATGCGATATTTCATTACTGAACTAGATAACATTAGTCAGTGTTAGAAAGCAAGTGTGGATTTGCGTTCTTGACATAGACACGGTACAGACGACAGACAGATTCATTTGTCTGAAATGATACAGGGCTTCTGCTTGGGTTGGACAAGAAGACTTCTAAGGTCCTTTCCCCAACTCTGTTATCATTTGTTACTTCGGAGCAATTAGCAGTGAGAAGCTTCGTGAATGAAAAAGGTTTAAGACTTGAAAGATTCTGAACATGCTCCCTTGCTCATGTGTCCTGTGGGCTCCTAAAGCTGGATGATGTGTCTAAAGATCAGTCCATCATACAGTTTGCTGTGTCACAAGGCTTCGAAGCAGTACTCGAGGCATTTGTTGGTGCTCTTGGTGTTTGGGAAACGTTGTCCATCGTGTTCTTTGAAAGGAGGACATCGGAAATGAAAGCAAAACAGCTCTCAGACCAGGCTATTTATGCGTGTGTATGCCTCCTGGAAAATTCTGCCCAACTGCCGCTTATCGTGATTATCTCAAAAGTGTGCTTCCGCCTGTGGATCACGTAATCCTTCTGAATATTGGCTGCCCATTAACCTCAAATCTCAGCATTTTCTTCCCCAGAAGGAACATTCAGGCTAGATTCTCAAGATGCAACAGCAGAAGGGCTGGGACTCTGGGGTCTTCTACTCAACCCCCTGCTCCAGCAGGAGATCCTATACCAGGAGGTCCCCAAATTTGGCCAACTTAAGACTTGTGGACTTCAAGTTCCAGAATTCATTCCCAATAAGTAACTAAAAGGGACATTTCGTTCTAGCAAATCCCAAATCCTATATCGGGAGTCTCCTGATATACTTGGCCCATTTAAGACTTGTGGCTTCACCTCCCAGAATATTTCAGATTCTGGGAGTTGAGTCCAAAGCCTCAAGGGCCAAGTTTGTGGACCCCTGTTTATTCATAGATAAATGGCTCTCCGGTCTCTTTTTAAAAACTTAGGTCTAGCTTGGTTCTCTCTATCTTGTTAAGATCTTCCACCCGCTATTGCCTTGTTTCCTGCCTTCAAATGTTTGAAGAAGCAGGTTGGTCCCTCTTCTTCTTGTGGCAGCTCCTCAGAATTGGAAGACTGCTATCATGTCACCCTAGTCCTTCTCTTTCTGAACTTTTACAGAATACAGAATAACAGAGTTGGAAAGGATCTTCGAGTCTTCTGCTCCACTCCTACCAAGCAGGAGCTCCTATATCGTTTCAGACAGGTGGCATGTTCTAGTATTCTTCTTTAAAAAACCTCCAGTGATGGAGCAGTCACAACTTCTGGTGGCAGTCTGTTCCCCTTGACTGATTTGTGCGTTACTACACAAGAAATTCTCCATAGATCGGGTTGCTTCTCTCCTTCACAAGTTTTCCATTTGTTGCTTCTTTGCCTATCTTCAGGTGCTTTGGAGAATAGATGCACCTTCCTTCTTCTCTGTGGTAGCCTGTCAAGTAACTGGAAAGTGATTACCAGCATCGCTCTATGTTTCAGAGTTTTGCAAGCATTAAATTCAGCACCAGAAAAAGTAAACACAGATGGCTGAGCTTCATGTAACTTCTTTATATAAAGACATATTTAGTAATTTTACAATATCAGTTGTAGATTTAAATCCAACATGGAGGCAAATCAAACAAGCCAGACCATGTTAAGGTTAAGCAGCAAGTACTCTAGTTTTTCAGCAAGCAAGTTAGTTATTTTTCTTCTTTCACTTTTGGATTGTGCAAGAAGCTTTTAATTGATAGAGCCATTCATAGAATACTTCTAGTTTCAGTTCCAAACTATCCTCATTGCTGACTTAGTTGCTATGCCTATTCATTGGCAGACTTACTTACTGCTCTATTTCCAGTTTCATGAATCTATACTCTGACACTCTAGTTCTTTCTCTTGGTTCAAACTACACACATCTAGTTACTCTCAGCAGTTATCATGGACAATTAAATTATGGGTTTAAAAATCATAATTTTTGCTAAAGATTATAATGTCAACCAGATGAGCTTCAGTGGCACATGTGCACTGTTACTGCAAGTCCCACTTCCTCTGACTACTCAGCTGTTCAAATCCACCAGGCTCCAGGTTGACTCAGCCTTCCTCCTTCGAGGTGGGTAAAATGAGGATGCAGATTGTTTGGGGCAAGAGGCTGACTCTGTAAACCCGCTTGGAGAAGGCTGGGAAAGCCCTTGTTGAAAAAGCGTATATAAGTCTAAGAAGCTAGTGGAAAGAAGGATAGAGAAGCAAGGAAGAGAAAGAAGGAGGAAGGAAAGAAGGAAGGAATAGCAATAGCATTTTAACATGCCATTCACAGTGCCTACACCCTCTCTAAGGGTTTACAGAGGTCAGCTCTTTGCCCTCAACAATCCGGGTTCCTCATTTACCCACCTCGGAAGGAACGGAAGGGCGAGGTCAACCTAGAGCCAGTCAGGATTCGAAACTGCTGGCAGTGGCAGATCAGCCCCTGCAATGTTGCATTCAACAACTGCACACAAGGAAGGAGAATGGGAAAAGGGAATTAAGAGAGGAAGGAAGGAAGGAGGAAGGAAGGAAAGGGAAGGAAGGAAGGAAGGAAGGAAGGAAGAAGGGCGGTAGGGCACAGTGATGAGAATGTAGGCATTGCAAGCCTAACATCACTGCTCACTGTGTCAGCGGTTCAATCCTGACAGCTCAAGGTGCGTCAGCCCTCTTCCTTCCAAGGCTGTAAAATGAGGACCCTGGATTGTTGGAGGCAAGAGACTGGACTCTGTAAACCACTTAGAGAGTCTGAAAGCACTGTGAAGTGGTTATAAGTTCTAGTGCTATTTGCTATTCTTCCTTCCTTCCTTCCTTCTTCCTTCCTTCCTCTTCTTCCTCCTTCCTTCCTTCCTTCTCTTAATTCCCTTTCTCATTTTTCTCCACCTTCCAGGTGGCAGCAGTGGTTAGAATGCTGTATTGGATTCCAGTCTGCCACTGCAGCATTTGATCCTGACCGCTCAAGTTTGGCTGCAGCCTCCCATCATTCTGAGGTTGGGTAAAAATGGGGGACCCAGATTGTGGGGGAAGGAGGCTGCGCCCTGTAAACCACTTAGGGAGGCTGGGAAGCACATTAAAAGTGGAATAAAGTCTATAGGGCTATTCTATTGCTAATACGGCACGGAAGAGAGAGAGAGGGAGGAGAGAGAGGGAGAGAGAGGGGGGGAAGAGGAGGGAGGAGGGAGAGAGAGAAGAGAGAGAAGAGAGAGAGAGAGAGAGGGACTTGATCTGCATGCTATTAAATCTATACAGGTAAATCCTTACATATAACCATAAATCCACATCCAAAATTTCTCTACTAAGTGAGACATTTGTTGCGTCAATTATGCCCATTACAAGCTTCTTTGACACTGTTGTCAAGTGAGGTCATTTTCCTTGTTAAGTTAGTACCCCAGCTTGTTATAGTGAATCTGAGCTTCCCCATGGACTTCGCTTGCCTAGAATGGTCAACAAAGGACGATCCCGGGGCACTGTACAACCCATTGTAAATATCAATCAAATCGCCAAGACTCTGCATTCAATGGCGTGACCATGAGAATGCTCAAATGGTCGTAAGTATGAAAAATGGTCATGAGATCACTTTTTCCAGTGCCTTTCTAACCCATCAAATGGTTATGAATAAGTGACTGTATGTTGAGGACCAACTTTTTATGAATTACAGGATTCTGGATTTCTCTTTGTGCCTTGTTTGTTCCTTCCCAACTTCCTTGTTACCTAAAACATAATGAACGAAAACAGTGCAGAACCTGGGCCTGGCTAGTCGAAGAGAAGAGAAGACAGGGGAGACAGGAGAGCAGCCTTCCAATATCTGAGGGCTGCCACAGAGAGAGAGGAGGGATCAAGCTTTCTCCAAAGAGAAAGAAAGAAAGAACGAAAGAAAGAAAGAAAGAAAGAAAGAAAAGAAAGAAAGAAAGAAAGAAAGAAAGAAAGAAGAGAAAGAAAGAAAAGAAAGAAAGAAAGAAAGAAAAAGATTTGAGCAAACCATGGATGGACAGAAGACATGTCTAGTTTAAGGAAAAGAAGGCATGATAGCATCTTCCAATATCTCAGGGCTTGCCACAAAGAAGAGATGAAAAAAAGACATTGAGACTCTGGAAAAAGTGCAGAGAAGAGCAACCAGGAGGATGAGGAGACTGGAGAGTAAAACATGCGAAGAACGGTTGCAGGAACTGGGCTTGGCTAGTCTAGTCAGTCAGTCTGTCTGTCTGTCTATCTGTCATCTATCTTTCATCTCTGTGTGTCTATCTATCTATCCATCTTTGATGGGACTGAAGGCTAAATTATATGAAGAATGGTTGCAGGAACTGGGCCTGGCTAATTTAGGGAAGAGAAGGACCAGGGGAGACATAATAGGGGTCTTCCAATATTTGAGGGGCTGCCACAGAGAGGAGGAAGGGAGGTCAAGCTATTTTCGGAAGCACCTGAAGGCCAGATAAAGAACAATGGATGGGAACTGAACAAAGAGAGATTTAACCTGGAAATAAGGAGAAACTTTCTGACAGGGAGCACGATCAACCCATGGAACAGAAGTTGCCCTTGGAAGTTGAGGGAGCTTCATCACTTGAGACTTTCAAGAAGAGATTGGACCGCCCTCTGTCAGGAATAGTGTAGGGTCTCTTGCTTGGGCAGGGGTTGGACTAGATGACCTACAAAGCCCTTTCCAACTCTGTTAAACTTTTAATCACGTCTCACTACTTTGAATTTTGATCGCGTGACCATGGGGATGATGCAACAACCATAAATGTGAAAAACAGTCACGTTTTTCAGCATCATTATAACTTCGAAAGGTCACTAAATCAAACCGTTAAGTCGAGGACTGTGGTACTTTTTTGTTTACTTGTTGGATAAACTGTGCACCCGGATTTCCTGCCTACCACGACAGGCATTTACGCCGGCTCCGAGCTTCTTAAATCTTGGACGAGAATACAGCTGGTTTTTCATTCCCTGCCCCAAAATAACTGCTGTGTTTTTGACCCCAGTTTGTCACTCTGCAGAACTTCAGGATCCAAGAACATAAAACAGATGTGGAATGTCAAGATCGGCAGCAGGAATCTGACTTCCCACCGAGTGACTTTCTGAAGAACATCTTGCATTGTGCGAGATTGTTGACCAAGTGGAATTCCTTCCGTTCTGCATTACTATGTTTGGCAGTAAAGTACACATAAACAGAGAGAGAGAGAGAGAGAGAGAGAGAGAGAGAGAGAGAGAGAGAGAGAGAGAGAGAGAGAGAGAGAGAGAGAGAGAGAGAGANAAGGAGGGAGAATGGGAGAGACGGAAAGGGAGAGACAGAAAGAGAGGAAGGGAGGGAGGGAGAGAAAGAGAGGGAAAAATGGAGAGAGAGAGAGAGAGACGAAGAGAGGGAGAGAAAGAAATAGAGAAGGAAAAAGAGAGAGAGAGAGAAAGAGAGGGAGAAAGCGAAAGAGGGAAAGAGAAAGGGAGAAAGGGAGGGAGAGAGAGAGAGAGAGAGAGAGAGATTGCTCTTCCAATGGCTTGTTTCTTCTGTCACAGTCAAATATTGCAATTTGGTGACAAGCTCTTGAGATTCTCCTTTGGAAGAGTCACATCCCGGAGAGATTTGGCTTCTCATACCCAGCCTTGAATTCGACTTTGCCAAAAGGAGTTTTGGGGGGATCCAGGAATACAGCAGCGACCACAGCCCTTAGACGCATGCACCACTTCCAGGGGCTTCCCAGCCCTCTCTAAGCGTTTACAGAGTCAGCCTCTTGCCCCCCAACAATCTGGGCCCTCATTTGACCCCCCTTGGCTAGGAGAGGTGAGAGGTAAGAGGGAGGGGTCGGATGAGCAGGGCCAGTCAAAATTTCCCCTACTGGGATGGGAGAACCAGCCCAAATCGGCTGAATATCATCCCTGCCTGGAAAGGCAGAAGGCTGAGTCAACCTGGAGCCTGGTGAAATTCGAACTGCCGAATTGCAGGCAGCCAGCACTCAGTAGAAATAGCCTGCAGTACCACACTCTGACCACTGCGCCACCACGGCTCTTAACAATAGAATGTTGGAGCACTCACAATTTTGGGTGGCAAGCCGTTCCACTGGTTAATTGTCCTCACTGTTGGGAAATTCCTCCTTAATCCCAGGTTGCTTCTCTCCTGGATGAGCTTCCATCCGTTGCTTCTTGTCCTGCCCTCGGGTGCTTTGGAGAATAGCTTGACTCCCTCTTCTTTGGGGAAGCCCCTCAAATATTGGAACACTGATATCATGACTCCCCTAGTTCTTCTCTTCATTAGACTAGATCCATGATGGCAAACCAATGGCACGGGTGCCACAGGTGGGACACAGAGCCATTTGTGTGGGCATGCGAGCCCCAGCCAAACTTACCTGCACTGCTCATGCATGCACCTCCCAGCTGATTTTTGGCCCATTTGATGCCATTTTCAGCCTCCCAGAGGCTCGAAGGAAACCTCTGCAGCCTCAGAGGTTGAAAAATGAGCCTTCCAGAAATACCCGAAGTGCCAAAACGGGCCCATTTTTTCGGCCTCCAAAGGCTTCAGAGGCTTCCCTCAAGCCCCCGGGAGGGCAAAAACAGCCTCAAATGGCCCAAAAATCAGCTGGGAGGTGCACGTATGAGCAGTGCAGGTAACAGGGTAGGGAGGGTGTGTTGTGCTCACATGCGCAGAGAGGCAGGGTGCATTGTATTATGGGTGCCAGTGTGCATGCTCTTTTGGCACAGCACAACAAAAAGGTTCGCCATCACTGGTCTAGATCGATCCAGTTCTTGCCAACCGTTCTTTATATGTTTCAGCTTCCAGCCCCTGATCATCTTTGTTGCTCTTCTGTGCCCTCTTTCCAGTGTCTCAACATCTGACCTAGGTTTCCCCCAACAGCAAGAAACCGAGTCCTCATCCCGATAAACCTCCTTTATTTAATGTACAATGTTGCTGCCACTGTTGAGCGCTGTCGGATGACAACAATTGCAGTGGACAAGACTGGGCGCCAAGGGTGGTCCTTTGAAGGTTTTGTAAAGCAGTACTACCACTTCACGTGATGTCCCTGCTGACAAGGCCTCTTGCAAAATCCAAGCTTACAACGACAAGCAGGCGAACTACGGCAGGGTGCGTGACATAGAACAAAGCTGTCTTTTTCAAGGAGCCGACCCTGGCAGGCAAGAGATTTGGGACACATTAAAATGAGATGTTTCATCACTCGGCGCTTAGTTAAATGGAGTTCTCCAGCCCAGGATATAAAGAGAGCTGCCAACTTGGTAAGGTTTCAAGAGGGATTCAAAAGACGTACAACACACGGCTAACCAGGAAGAAATATCTCTGTAAATGCTCGTTGCCTGGAACAGGAACCTGGCTACTGAACCCGTGTTTGTCCCCTAATGTTCCTTGAGATAACTCGGCTGTCCTCCTGGGAGCAGAAGAGTGATTAGATAAGGACAGTCTCATTCCTCGCCAATCTTCTTCTGCTGGCTCTTTTCACTTCTCAGTATAGCAAGAGCAAACGGAAATCAAATTCGGAATCACTCGGAACTTCTCACCTGATGGTCACGTTAGGAAAATCAATCTGGATCATGACTTAAAGCTCATGGAGGATTTTTCCTCCTTCTCTTTCGCCAACTCCCTTCCATCTTTCTTCTCCCTTCCACCCTTCTCCTTCTCTTCCTCCCACCCATTCTCTTACTCCTTCTACTCCATCTTCTTCTCTTCTTCCTCCTTCTCCTTCACCTCCTCCTTTCTCCTCCTTCTCCTCTTCCACTACCTCCACCTTCTTCTCTTCCTCCTCCTTCTTCTTTTTCCTCTCCTCCCTCTTCCTCTTTCTCCTCCTCCTTTGCCTCCTCCTCCTCCTCCTTTCTCCTCATCCTTCTACTCCTCCACCTCCTCCCTCTCTCATTATTCTCATTTTCCTTCTTTTTATTTTATTTTATTTATTTATTTATTTTGATTTGTCAATTGCTTACATGGTAATAGGTATAAGTAAAAACATAGTTATGAATACATGGATACATATAAGAAAAATAAAAGAAACAATCGGACAGGGACGGTAGGCACATTGGTGCACTTATGCAGGCCCCCTACAGACCTCTTAGGAAAGGGGTGAGGTCAATAGTAGACAGTCTAAGGTTAAAGTTTTTGGGGTTTGGGGAAGAAACTACAGAGTCAGGTAGAGGATTCCAGACATTGACACCTCTGTGATGAAGTCGTATTTCCTGCAATCAAGTTTGGTGCAATTAACCTTGAGTTTGTATCTATTGTGTGCTCTTGTGTTGTTATGGTTGAAGCTGACCTCCTCCTCCTCCTCCTCCTTGCAGCCAAAGTCCATTTAATCTAATACCCTCACTATACCCACACATACACACACAGAGGCCATTCAACTGATCTTTCTGGCGGGCTTCACCCAGTGTTCTCTCTGAGCCCCCTTTCCCCCCTTAATCCTTGGGTTGCCTTTGGTAATGCAGGCTCTGCTTTCCTCGGTGTTTGGAGAGCCACATGGAGTGTGTCATTACTCGCCCCTCTTTGCCAGCGCAAATTGGAGCATCTGTGCGAGGAAAGCCTCTTTGTCCTCTGCCAATCACCTCACTGAATTTGGTTTCCCCATCGTCTCCTTGGCAGGCGGCACAAAGCAAGGAACAAAATGAATCCACTGCCTCAAAGGCCAGAGTAAACATCCGGAATATTTAAAACTTCCTTCCCTGGGGAGGGTGGGGGGGAAGCTTCATTATTTCTATTTCTCCTCCTCCTCCTTCTCCTTTGCCCATCCCTTCTCCTTTTCTTTCTCCTCCTATTTCTCCTCCATCTCCTCTTCCTTCCTCTTATTTTTCTTCCTTTTCTTCTCTTCCTCTTCCTCCTCCTCCTCTTCTTTCTTTTCCTTCTCCTCCTCATTTTCCTTTGCCTCATCCCTTCTCCTTTTCCTTCTATTTCTCCTCCTCCTCTCCTTTTCTTATTCTTCAGTTCTTCTCCTTTCCTCCTCTTCTTCTTTCTCTTCTCTTTCTCCTTCTTCTTTGCCTCATCCCTTCTCCTTCTCATATTCCTCCTCCTCCTTTTTCGCTCCAGCCCCTGTTTCTATTCTAAACCATATGACAGAAGGAGATTTTTCTCACTATTTTTTTGTTGAAAGCCCGTCTGCCTTCTCCTTTTCTTTTCACCTCCTCACCTGAGAAACTTGGAACCTTGGAACGGGCAATAAAGGAAGAATTCTTTGCCAAAGAGAGCTGCAAGGAGCAACAAAAGCCTCATAAATCAGATGCCCCGGATACTCACAGCTCTTGCTGTCTGCCCTACCCACCCATTTAAAAAAAAAAAAATACTTGGACAATCGACNCACCCATTTAAAAAAAAAAAAAAATACTTGGACAATCGACCTGTTTTTTGGAAGGTGCTGTTGGCAATTTTTTCCACCAGTCTGAACCTGAGCCAAAAAACAGCCTGTCTGACTTGTGTGGAAAACATGTTTATCCTAGATAACCGCTTAGCCGAAGGGCGTAAAAAAAAACGTAATGAAAATATAAATAAAATCCTTGTGCAGAAGGATATCATGAAGATATCACATGATTGCGGATTGAGGAGATGTTGGGCAGGTTTTTCTCAAGAAGCTATAACTGAGGTGCCCTGCTTAGGCCAAGAAAGTCCTAGACTTACCACGGTTAAAGTGGTGGGATTCTGCCAGCTTCCCTACTGGTTTGGCGATCGCACACTTTGCGCACACATAGCTTTCCCCACACCAGCTGAGGTTTTGCTGCGCCAATCAGCTGAGAGGATAAAGGAGAGAAAAGAGCGAGGGCAAGTGGGAAGGCCAATCCTGTGCTTTTCTCTTCTTTCTCCTCTCAACTGATTGTCAGAGCTTTCTTTTACTACCAGTTCCACTGAACCGGGCTGAACCTGTCAGAGTATATTCATCAACTGGAATAGAGCTTGGTAACAAGGTCAGCCAATGAATAGGCACTGACCACTCCGTTGCTGAAGTCATACTTTCTGCAATCAAGTTTGGAGCAGTTAACATTGAGTTTATATCTGTTGTGTGCTCTTGTAGTGTTACGTTTGAAGCTGAAGTTGTCATTGACTGGTAGGATATTGTAGCAGATAATTTTGTGTACTATGCTTAAGTCCAACCATAGGCGGCAGAATTCAAGACTGTCCAAGCCCAAACTTTCAAGTCTGGTGATATAGGGTATTCTGTTGCAAGCAGAGGAGTGTAGTAGTTTTCTTGTGAAATACTTCTGGACTCACTCACCTGTATTAATGTCTGATATACATTATAAGTAAGCCCAACTATATTGGCAAAAAATCCAGAAGTAGATAGAAGAGATGTGTAAAACAGAATTTAAACCCGAAACTTTTTTATTGGGAATTAATGTTGGAAAACATAATAAAGATATAATATATTTAATAATCCATGTCACCACAGTTGCAAGGTTAGCTTATGCCCCAAACTGGAAAGGTAATGAAACACCAGATGAGACGGAAAATTTGGGAAAATTTGGATGTGCACCGAAATGGATAAATTAACACAAGAATTAAAAAATAAGACTGAATCTGATTATTATAAAATTTGGGAGAAGTATTACCACTGGTTGAAAAAAAAGGAAGGAACAAGAATATCAAAAATGACTAAAGCTTATGTAGATATGTAAATTTGTATTATTTTCTATATTTATTAATTAAAGATTAATTGACTGCAATTAATAATTGACTGCAGAAAAAACAATGGCTACCCACTTGCCTTCCATGGAGGACCTGTATATCCAGCACGATTCAAAAAGAGGCTGTGAAAATATTTACAGACCCCTCACATCCCGGACATAAACCGTTTCAACTCCTTCCCTCAAAGTGAATGCCACAGCTGGCACTGCGACACCAAAGAAACAACTAAGACACGAAGGAACAGCTTGATTTCCCCTGACGCATCATTTCTGAACTCAACAACT
Organism: Laticauda laticaudata; assembly: GCA_004320025.1. Lineage (NCBI taxonomy): Eukaryota > Metazoa > Chordata > Lepidosauria > Squamata > Elapidae > Laticauda > Laticauda laticaudata. The sequence continues at coordinate 14,306 of BHFT01040663.1, forward strand.
AATTCCCTTCAACACTGTCCAACTAATTTAGAAAGTCCTTCTACTACATAGTTTACTTTAATTCTTTCTCACCACTCCTTGTCACCCCATTCCCCTCCCACTTGACTGATTCTTGTATGATTTGATTGCCTTATTGCACCCCTATGCAACTATCATGAACGATATGAACGTTATGATTCTTGATTCTTAACGAATGTACCTTTTTCTTTAATGTACACTGAGGAGTAATTTAACACAAGACCAACATTCTTGCAGTGTCCAATCACCAAACTTGGCCAAATAAAAGAATTCTGTTCTGTTCTATCTATCATTCTGTATCTCTATATTCTATATTCAATATGCCTATTCTATTCTGTATTTCTTATTCTATTCTATTCTGTATTTCTATTCTATTCTATTCTGTATTTCTATTCTATTCTGTATTTCTATTCTATTCTATTCTATTCTGTATTACTATTCTATGCTGTTCCATTCTATTCTGATGTAAGACAATCAGGTGTGTCAGAATGTATGCATCACATTCAGTGTTGTTTTTAAATGTCTTTTCTGTTTTGCTTGTTTAATAAAAAATTTAAAAAATTCAGGCACTTGGCAACTGACTCATATTTACGACTGTGGTAGCTTCCCAGGGGGCATGTGATCCCCTTTTGCAACCTTCTGGCAAGTAAAGTCAATGGGGAAGCCGGATTTGTGTTACTAACTTGAACAACTTTCATTGCGACCTTCCCAGTCAAGGGGGGGAAGCTGGATTTGCTGAACCACCATGTGATTCACTTAAGAGCTGCCCTGATTTGCTTAACAACCTGAGCCCCCCCAAAAAAGGTTGTAAAATCTGGTGCGGTTCACTTAACCACCTCCTTGCTTAGCAATGGAAAGTATGTCCCCATCTGCGGTCACAAGTCGAGCCTTGCTTAGCAATGGAAAGTATGTCCCCATCTGCGGTCACAAGTCGAGCTTGTTGCAGTTTTGTTGGCTGGCCTCTGATAATTTGAGCTGAAAATTCCCAGAAATCCCTGCTACCGATGACTCGGCCAGTTGGGGATTCTGGGAGTTGAAGTCTTGGCATTGCTTGAAAGACATTGAGATGATCTTTCTTCTTCGATCCTTTTTAATCCCCGGAGATAATAATCAATCTTGGAAGCAGTGGTGGTATTTTACTACTGGTACTAAAAAAACAGCTACCAGTTTGGCCAAACCAGTATTTCTTTTTTTCCCCTCCTGATGATCAGCTGTTCCGACTATCAGCTGTGCCAGGATCCCCCTCATTGTCTTACTGCTTCTCCCAGGAGGTTTTCCTTAGGCCCCGGAGGCAAAAATATAGAGTGGGGGGGGAGTGCTGCAAAAAGCCACACCCACCCAGTTACATGGCCACACCCTCCTAGTCACACCCACCTAGTCACGTCTACAGAACCGGTCGTAAAAATATTTGCATCCCACCCCTGCTCGGAAGACAAATGGGGCTTTACCAGTGCGTTATGGCCCATCTTCCATAAAACTATTATGTTAATTTGTCTTAATAGACTCCATTGTGGTGAATAATTCTCCTGGAAAATTCTTTTTTTGCTGGGGGTCCTTGTTAATTACGATGTCTATAAAGGCAATATTGCAAAGTCAACGTCCCTGGTTTTGGACAATTGGGAATTGGTACAATTATTTGTGAATGGTTCATGTTTATGCATTGTGTTTTTCTTACTCATAGTTTTTGAAGATGCATTTTAAAAAAGAAGGGTTTGTGGTTGTTGTTGTTTTTGTTGTTTTTGGCAGTTTGTAAACAAGAAAAAGGGGGGAGAGGAAGGATTCCGGCCTTGAATGCAAGAAAGCTAATTAAAAAGGACCATTACTGTCAGAAGAAACCTTCACGGAGTTGGATGCCTCCAAGAAATGAATGCCATTAATTTTAAGGTTATATGGGTGGATCTGCTGCTTTACATGCCATTTATGCTTAAGCAAGTATTTCAGGCAGAACTAAGATTTCTTTCTTTTCTCTCTCTCTCTCACTCTGTGCAATATTTGGAGCAAAAGTTAGGACTTTGGAAGAGCCATTTTGTGGCTTAAGGGCCTGTCACATTGGCCGACGGATGCAAAACATTTGTAAAAAGGACACAGCGGACGAGAAAATGTTCCAT
>BHFT01040664.1:0-14676 GCA_004320025.1 Laticauda laticaudata
CAGCTGAGGGTCACATCAGGTGAGGGTCTTGTGAGGGGTCAGGTTTAGAAATTCAGAAATTAACCCACAAGCTCGGAGAACGAATCTCTATCCTTGGTGGTTTTCTTGCAGACGTCTCATGAACCAACTAGGTAACTTCATCAGTGCTAGAAGGGAATGGAGTTTGCTGATGAGGTTACCTAGCTGGGTCATGAGACGTCTGCAAGAGAGGCAGCAAGCCAAGGACCCCAGTCTTTCTCTCCTTCCACCCTGCAAACCCCACTCCCTTCTAACACAGATGATATTCCCTAGTTGGGTCACGAAACATCTGCAAGAAAAGCACCAGGTTCAGAGAGCACCATGACCCCAGTTGGAAAAGACATCAGAAAAAAATGAAGAGAGAGAAAATGATGAATGATGTCATCAACCAACAGACCAACAATCCCTTCCTTTGGTTTACAAGTACCTTTCAATGTTTTAGGAAGTCAGAGGCCCATATATTTCTCTAATGAAGGAGCATTTCAGAAACGGAGCAAAACTTGAGTTACAGCAAGCTATCTAACATCGTTGCTTAAAAAGAACTGGACTGAGCAGGAATGTTTTTGATCTTTGAGGACCTCAATTCAGATTGCTTGGGCAGGAGTCACATCACACATGTGGATTTAGCCAGGTCTTTTTGGAAGGATGAGGTAGAGAAAGATGCAACCACATTTTTTCATAATTATATCTGGAGGGAGCTTTGGGGACACCTTAGAAACTAAGTTTTAGACTGGATCCTTGAAGCTGAGATACAATTTAAGGATGCATTAAGGAGCAGAGACAAGAGTTAACAGAAACAGCAGAGGATAAAAATATGTGAAAAAAAAAATAAGTTTAACGTCAAAAGCTCCACTCAACTACAATGCTTTTAATGGCCTTATTAGCATCCTCTTTGCCGATGAGCTCTCCAGTAGTAAAACCAGCCTCCTCTCCAAAAAGCATCACAGGGAAATTGGAAATGAAATGAATCATATCACCCCAAAGTCTTTGCCCCTCTAACTGATTTATCAGACAGACAATCTGCTCAGTCCAGATTCGTGGGAAAGAGCAGGGCAAAGGTTTGGGCCAAATCTTCTGGAGGGCCGCTCTTTATGCCAAGAGGACAACAATCCCTTCTGATTCTTAAGGAGACCGAAGGCCGATGGAGCCCCCAGGAGAAATAAATGGGACTACAGTGTCTCGAAGAACAGCTTGATAAAGTCAACTTGGGTGAATGGAGCCAGGCAGAGCGGAGTCTTGCAAGGGCATCGCTTCCCACTCCTGTTTAGGGGATTCCCTGCTGGAGCCAAGAAGGCTTCCTCAAGTCCCATCACTTGGGTGGCACCATCAATAAAAGGAGTCTTCTTGGCAGAATGGTGCCTGCTGGTGCCGCTTCAGGGAGATGGGCAGCTGGGCGGGACTGAAAACTGATTCAGATACATATTTCAAAGACAGACAGACAGATAGGGAGAGAGAGAGAGATAGGGACGCTGCATCTGTCATAAATACAAGTCATTGGCCAAACGGCCAATTTTTTTATCACGTGGCCCACAACAGCCATAAGTCTGAAAAATAGCCCTAAATCACCTTTTTTCCTCATGACGTCGTAACTTCGAACAATCACTAAACAAATGGTCATAAATGATTTCAATAGGCTCATATTTATGACGGTTCCCAGGGTCCCGGAGATCACATGATTCCCCCTTTGGGGACCTTGTGACAAGCCAAGCCCATGGGGAAGCAAGGTCCGCTTAACAACCATGCTACTAACTTTACGACTGCAGTGATTTGCTTAACAACGGTGGCAAGAAAAGCCGTAAAACGGAGCAAAACTCACGTAACAACTGTCTCGCTTAGCAATAAAATTTGAGGTGGGCTCAATTGCGCTGACAGGACTCCCTGTGTCTTGTCTCCAGAGGCAAAACCGCCTTGTGTTGAGAAGACTTTTGAAAAGGAGGGGTATATAAAAGTAGGGAAAAATAAATACCTTTTATTGCACCCACAATATTTTGGTCTAATCCTTTCCGGTTGTCATTGAGGCCCCTTTTCCTTTTGCCATTCGGCAGAGAGTTGGCCAATGTCTTGTCGTCAAAAAACGCGCACACCAGTTTTCGAAAAAGGAGGCTTCCTGAGCGAGTGTAATTGGCTAAGATAGAGTCCAGTTGTGATTTAGGCATAAAAACATCAAAACCCTCAGCAAGCTGTACTTCTGGCTATCAGAAACAAGGGAAAAAGGGGAATAACAAGGTAGGATTAGCAACATCATCATTCTGAGGGCAAAACAAATACAGATACACAGTGGTCGTGCCATATTACACACTGACACAAAGATATTAAACTGGCACCAGAAGAGTTTTGATTTACCGAATTGACAATGTTAACCCTCCGTTTAAAATGTAAATTGGAAATAATACATTCTCTAACAGGTCAACACGTTATTATCAGTAATAAATGTTAAGAATCAGGGAAAACCTTTTTAATTTTCAAGACTCTTTTTTTTTGCTATGTATTCAAAACGGACTGCAATTAACATAAATATATATGTGTGTGTATGTGTTTGTGTGTATGTATTTGTACAGATGGATGGATGGATGGATACAGAATATAGATAGATACCATATCTATGTGTGTGCATGTATGTGTATGTATTCATTTTCTTTTCAGAGCAGGCATCAGAATTTCATTTTTTAATGTGTCCCAGGGTGTTCACAGAAAAAAAGTGACAATAAAGATTATCTTATATCTTGTAACTCATATCTTATACAGTATTTTTTATATCTTATATATCTTATCATTCAAGCAGATGATTATCTGCATGCTTATATGTTTAGAGGTAATCCTTGACTTACATCCATTCATTTAGTGACCCTTCAAAATTGCAAGAGCCCTGAAAAATGTGACTTGTGACCGTTTTTCACACTTACGACCATTGCAGCATTCCCCCCCCCAGGGTCATGTGATCAAAATTTGTACTCTTGCCAACTGATAATGGGCAAAACTTAACAAATGCCTCACTTAACAATGGAAGTTTTGAGCTCAATTGTCGTCGTAAATCAAGGATTTCCCGTACCAGCACTAGTTGACTTCAGTTACTACAAACCTAACTTAAATGCTAGGGTTTGTGATGGCTGGAAGTGCCATGCATTTTTCAGGGGGCAAAACAGTGATCCAGTAAACAAACATTCGGCGAGTTTGGGAGTCACAACTTTCCAGAAAAAGTGCCATTTGCTCCATGAGACACAACTGCACACACTTAACTGGAAAGACACTTGCAACAAAGCCCAGGATTGTGCACCATCCCTTTCTCGGTCTATTAATAATCAGCCAATTAACTATCCGAGGCAAACGGCAGTTGTAAATTTTGCAGATTTGGTCTGAGATTAAGCGAGTCACTTCAGCTCCCACCCTGGCAGACCAAAACCAGGATAAAAACAGCAGTGTAACTAGTGAATTTCAAGGCAGTGTCAGAATTCAGAATAAAATTGGATAATCTTCTATCATAAGCACCCATTATCTTCTATAATGTGCATAGTTCCAGCAAACACACCATCACATAGCCCCAACAATAATCCTGGGGAAAAAAACACAGGACTATAAATCTATCAAAAATCTTATTTTAGAAAAAAGATTGAAATAAGTTTCTTCATTGAGATTCTGCACAGAGAAGATCAGGCTTCAATTAGAGATCCAATTAAAGTGATCTGCACTTTTGTGTGTGTTATGTTTCCTAAATGAATCTGTTTGTGTTCCAGTCACATAAAATAAAATGCTGATTTATTCCAGATTCTTTAATGGGGATTTATCTTCCAATTGCCAGCAATCAGTACCCAACTGAGCTTCTCATGGCCATTCTCCAAGTATGGTTTACAGTTAAAACAGAGTTTAATAACAGAAAATAATCAAGGCAATTGTGTATATAATAAACACTAATATTGCTTCAACTTTGTTGGGCTAAAATGAGTAAACCCTAAATATTTATAAAATGTTGTAACTGATTAAAAGATATTTTCTTTGCCAATTCGATGGATTATTCACCTTGCATCTGTTTCTGAGACTCAAACTCCCATAAGGAGGCATTCTTGAGATTAAACCTGAGCAAACATCATAACACTTCTGAAATCTTCAGTGAGAAATATCCATTTGTGATCCATATTTTTAACACCATGCTTTAATAAATACCCAATTAAAAGTTGTTTTTTTAAAAATCCAAAAAGTCACAAGAGCAAGGTCTTGGTGTAGAAAACCAAGATTTTCAACCAGACTTCAATTTTCCTTGCATCAATGTGGTTTAAAAAAATGAAGCCTGCGTGTCCAAAATTCTGATAAAACCGAAGACCGAAATGAAAACAAAATTTAGATTAAGCCGTAAAACTAAAGGAGAAGATTCCAGTCTTCTCCTTCTAGACATTTTAATTACAGCCCCAGTAGCACAAAAAATAAATAAATGCATAAAGTCCTTTACTATGGACTACAATATGGAGCTTAGGGGTATGAGATACTAATCTGATTACAGGCATAGTTGGCCTCCATGTAAGTGAATTATCAGACTGCTCCTTCTTTTGTGTTATTAGTTTACACTTCTACATAGAAAGGCACCGTATCCTCTACACAATTCCTTTCTTTTATGATCACTGATACCGAATTTAATTAGGTTCTGTGATCTGGGCGCACTTAGGAAATTGGAAACTGTCCTCTCAAAATGAAAGAAATGAAAGCTTGGCTTCTTTGCCAACCTTGTCTCCAACAAAACTCCAAAGCGGTTTTTCGCCTTGCCAGACAAATGTTCGACAAACGTCTGATTCAAAACTATGGCAAGTCCTCCACTTACAAAGTCACCCAGCTGGCTCTCATGCCTAAGGCAGAACTAGAACTCCCCATCTCCTGGTGATGGGCCCAAAGTCACCCAGTGCACACTAATCTCTTCTGGGGGAAAAATAAGATATATACAAGACATATACAGCATATATTTGATCAGCCTTGATATTCTGTCTCATGCATTAATGAAATGTCCCTTAGGAAAGTAACATTATTTTAAGAACTGCTAGGAAAATGTAGGACACTGGGCCAGAACTGTCGAGAAGAGGAAGAAGAAGAAGAAGAAGAAGAAGAAGAAGAAGAAGAAGAAGAAGAAGAAGAAGAAGAAGAAGAAAGAAGAAAGAAGAGGAAGAAGAAGAGGAAGAGAAGAGGAAGAAGGAAGAGGAGGAGGAAGGAGGAGGAGGAGGAGGAGGAGGAGGAGGAGGAGGAGGAGGAGGAGGAGATGATGATGATATCACCAATGGAAGGTTTTCAGTACCGGTAGTCCTCGACTTACAACCACATTTAAGCCCAAACTTCCTAAGTGAAACATTTATCAAGTGAATTGACACCATTTTACGACCTTTCTTGCCACCGTTGCTAAGTGCATCATGGCAGTTATTAAATTGGTAACGCGGATGTTAAGTGAAATCTGGTTTCCCCTTTAACATTTGCTCATCAGAAGGTCACCGAAAGGGTGGGAAATCACATGACCCCTGGATACTGCATCTGTCATGAATACGAATCAATTGCCAAGTGCCTGGACTTTGATCGCAGGAGCACGGGGATGCTCCTACGGTCGTTAAGTGTGAAAAATGGCTGTCAGGTCCCTTTTTTTCAGTGCCGTTGTAGCTTGGAACGGACCATCATAAGCCAAGGACTGCTTGCAACTTACTGCCTCTCGTCCACTTACATCTGAAGACGAGGATTCGAGCACGATGCCGAATCCTGAAACCGAAGGCTCCGTTTTCAAGGAGGCCTCGGCCACTTCCACACTCAACCGGTCCAAATTTGTGGGTAACTTCCTGCTATTCTCGCCAGGGCCAGGTTTCTGTTTCACAGCAAGGGGCTCGACAGTCTTTGGGGTTGCTTTTTTCTTTTTATTCCTCTTCCTTGAGACTGTGGATTTCTGCAAGGTAGCCAGAGGAACCGGGGGCTGAGGTCGGTTCTGGGCAGCTGCTGAGAGAAGAAAAGAAAGAAAAAGAGGTCAGAAGCTTGCAAGGTTTTTCCTTGATGAAATGACAAATCTTTGCTTCCCATCTCTGCATCGCCAGAACCTCTCAAAACTCGCCTCCACCCAATGGAGTCCCACGGAGTCCCGGAAGGAAAGAAGGATGGGGAGATACAGGGCGTGACGGCTGCAAGCATCTCTGTGCATAAAGACGGTGAAAGATCGTCTAAAGCAGTGTTTTTTTCAACCCATGCCGGTTCTAAGATCGGCGGACTTCAAGTTGTCAAAGTCGGACACCAAGTCAAATTGTGCTGAGTTGCTTTGTGACTTGGGATGAACCTGGTGCAACCTTGGCAACTTTTAAGACCTGTGGACTTCAGCTCCTGGCTGGGGAATCCTGGGAGTTGAACTCAACACGCCTTCCAAATGGCCAAGTGATCTAAGGAAACCAACATGCCTTCTGTGGAACTGAAGGTAAACAAAACTGACAAATAGTCAGAATTTGTGGTCACAATTCAAGGACTGCCACTGATAAACATAATTGGACAATAAAAAGCAAAAATAAAAAATCCCACCCTTACTTTTCTTTCATAAAAGTTTTCTTTGAGACCCCAAAGGTACTTCCCACCCATCCCAAAAAGGCAGTTGGACTTTGTTTTTCCTTGAAGAAATTTCACTTCTTGCCCCAGAAGCTTCCTCAGTTCTTCAGTTCAGTTCAAATCAGAAGTGAATTAAGTTTCTTGGATGAGAAGCGAAACCTCTTCAAGAAAAAAAGAAAAGCAAGAAAGTCTAGCTGACTTTTGGAAAAGCACCTTTGGGACAACGGGATGATAGAGAATCTCCATAATTATTAAGCAAAGTCATGAAGTTTTGTGTTTATGGAGATTCCCCATCATCCAAAGGTGCTTTATTCCAAGAGACGATTGGACTGTCTTGTTTTTCTCTGAAGACCTTTCCCTTCCATCCAAGAGGCTTCTTCAGCTCTGACTGGATGGTTCTTGGATGAGGAGCAAAACATCTTCAAAGAAAATCAAGAAAGTCCACTTGACTTTTGGGAAAGCAACCATGGGACGACCCTGACCTGAAAGATGTCTTTCCAAAAAGTGGCTGGACTTTCTTGGTTTTTCCTTGAAGACATTTTGCTTCTTGTCCCAGAAGCTTCTTCGGTTTCTCTGTTCAGTTCAGATCAACTCAGAACTGAAGAAGCTTCTCAAATAAGAAGTGAAATGTCTTCAAAGAATAAGCCAGAAAGTCCAGTTGCCNGGGGGGGGGGGGGGAAGCAACTTTGGGACAATCTCCATAGATGTTTTCTTTGAGGCCAACCCTGTAAAATGAGAGACAGAGAGAGAGTCTGAGAGTATCCCACATAATTTGTGGGGGGGGGTTCGAAAGACCTACCGGCTTGGATCTGCATGATCTTCCTCATAGTTTTCAGCTCCTGAAGAATGGCCTGCAGGGCTGGCTGACAATTGCAAGTGCAACAGTTTGATCCGGACGAGGAGGAGGAGGAAGCGTTGGCCACCGGGATTTCTCCTGGGAAAAACAAAAGAAATCCACACCATAAGCCCCCCTTCCCCTACGCATCGCCTCCACACTGGGCTTCTTCCTGGGAAATAGTCGCTACTTGCAGCCAGCAAGCCGAAAACCCTGACACCAAATCTGAGTGAGAGGCCTGGGCTGATTGCCTTCCTCTTTGCATTGTGTAAATGCGCAGAGGAGACCACAAAAACGGCAACTCTGGCCAAAGCAGGCTGCCTTCACGTTGTGGAGCGGAGTTTGTAGGACCCCAACGGAAGTCGCAGCCACACCTTCTTTATGCGAGCAGCCCTGGCTCCTCTGAGAGTACCATGCAATGCAGGCGGTCTTTGACTTAATCAGGGTTCATTTAGCGACCGTTCAAAGGCACAACGCCACTGGAAAAAGGGACTGAGGACTTTTTTTCACACTTACGACCGTTGCGATCCAAATGAGATGCTTGGCAACCGATTCATATTTAGCGTCCTGGGGCCATGTAACCCCTTTTTGCGACCCTCTGATAAGTTCGGGCCAGGGGGTTGGACTAAATGACTTATAAGGTCCCTTCCAACTCTGATTATGTGTAATCAGTCAAGAGGGAGGAAGCCTGATTTGCTTAACAACGGTCTTACTAGCTTATCCACTGCAGTGACCCGCTGCAATGAACGCAGTGAGAGAATTCGTAACATGGGAAAAAACTCACTTAGAAACGGATATTCTGGGCTCCATCGTGGCCATACGTGGAGGACTCCTGGCATAAGACTAAGTGCTCTTGCTGTGAGGTCCTTTCCTAAGGACTGTGCAGTTCCTGCTTAACCACGTTCACAATGGCGGCTGCTACGGGGTGCAGTTACACAACATTTTTTTTAGGATCCCTTAGCTGACCAGTGGCGATTCACGGCCTCCTTTAGGATTGTAAGTAACCTCAAATTATCCGTACTGATTCTTCCTGCTCCTTAATATTCTGATGGGGACGGTGGCCACGTTTGTACAAAGCCAAATATGCTGAAATTAATTCTTTTTGTCATGTTTTTTCCCTGCGACAAATATAATGCATTTCTAATGAGGGCGTGCAGGTCCAAACACCCCCAAAAAGAGAAAAATAGTAATAAATGAAATGTTTGTTTTTCCCAGTGGGACACGGGAGAATTACATTATCATCACCATTAGCATCAGTCAGAAACTACTCATGCAAATCTCCTTTATGAACAATAAATGGGGGGGGGGGAAAAAAGAAAACTGCTGATATTTTAAGTCAAAAGCAGGGCTTAGTTATCATCATCCATATTTATCAACCATCCATATCAACTTTAAATAATAATAATAATAATAATAATAATAATAATAATAATAATAATCATCATCATCATCATCATCATCATCATCTTTCTCTGGAAGAAGATTAGAGCAAGCTGCCTTAGATCCACTTCACATTGTGGGGTATCCAGTTTATCATTTATTTTAGGACAATGAAAGGAATGCAGGAAGTCCTTGACTTAACAATAGCTCGTTTAGTGACCGTTCAAAGTTACAATGGCACTGAAAAAAAGGACAATTTTTCACACTTGTGACCATTGCAGCCATTCCCCCAGGGTCACAGGATCCAAATTCAGACGGTGGGGAGCTGACTCGTGATGATGGTTGCAGCGTCCCTGGGGTCATGTGATCCCAGATTCACTTAACAACCTTGTGACTAATTTAACAACTTTGATGATTCACTTAATGACCATATTAAACTGAATGGCAGTGATTCATTAAACGACTCTGGCCAGAAAAGTTGTCAATTGGGGCAAAACTCACTTAGCAACATAAATATTGGTCCCCATCGTGGCCGTAAGTTGAGGTTCCTCTGTATATTGGATTTTTTTTTAAAAGCACTGATACATGCAATTAGATATTTAATTCAAGAAAAGAAAGAGAACTAATAAAGAGAAACCAATATAAACTGGACTCCGTCTTGCCCTTATGCCCTTCCAGTGGCACCTGCCAGGATGAGATTGTGAAGTTCAAAGTGGCATCTGTGACTTGGAAAAATTGGAAAAACTTTTTAATATCCAGAGAAGGATCACTAGTGTCCTCAGAGCTCTCATCTCCAGCTTTTCAATGCACCATGATTAAGTTCATGCAACCTCCCCCTGGAGCATCCCATAATATACCCTCCATCTTTGATCCTCATAGGTTGTTTCAGTCAACAAGTCACCCATCACCATCTTCTTTTAACAACCCCATAATTCCTTGCGGGGTGGAGTCTATCTGGGCAACTGAATGGAGCTAGCACAATTCTTACTGGCTGGATGCCTTTCCTGTCACCAGTGCGGATTTTTGTTCAGCAGATCTATTCTCATCGTATCCAGAGAGAGAAACATCTGCCTCTACCTAGGATCGAACTCACAGACTCACAATTGTGAGGGGAGAGCGCCACCTCTAGGCCAACACACCACTCCCAGTCAACAAGTCAATTACAGGAGTACCATAATTTTTAATATTTTTTGGACGTTGATTTTTATTAATTGAGAATCATTTTTCACATTTATGATTGTCGCAGCATCCCTGTGGTCACATGATCAAAATTTAGATTGCTGGACAATTGACTCATACTTATGACCATCACAGCATCCCAGGGTCACGTGACCCCTCTTGCAACCTCCCGACGAGCAAAGTCGGCGAGGAAGCTGGATTCACCTAATGACCAGGCTTATCAACTGGAGCAATTCACTTCACAACCGTGGCGAATGAAGCCGTAAAATGGGGTAGGTGAGTGGCTTGAACCCCTCGCTTAGTCACAGAAATTTGGGGCTCCATTGTGGTTGTAAGCCGAGGACTACCTGTCATGTAAGGAAAAAAAAAAGCTTGGGAGTTTTCACATGACCAACCCCGGAGCAAAGGATTTCATCTTCCTTTGTGACCCAGGAACTCGGCATAATGAACTCTGATCAATCGTGGTTTAGTGTTGTGGCCGGCCAGCAGCTGATGAGCTGGCAGCAGAGTCGGATAGTCATGAGGAGGTTGGGGAGGAACCTGGGCTGCATCTGGAGGTTGAGGAAGACCTAGAGGAGGCTCTGCATCAGAGGCAGGGATGGAGCCAGGGCAGGCTGACAGTCAGCAGGTCCCTTTGGGTTCGGACAGCAGTGATGCGAGGGAGCTTCTGGAGGGCTACCAGAAGACAAGAACCATTGAGAAAACAGGGACAACTGAAGAGTAAGGCCACACTTCAGAGATGATTGGCCTCTCCCATAAAGACACAAAAGAGGAGCGAAGGGGACGTGAGTTTTTGCAGGAAGCAATTAATTCGTCTGGTCGGATCAAGCTCTGAAAAGTTCTGTTTGACTCTGTGTCAAGTTTGGCCTTGCCCTGCGTCGGACAATTAGTTTTCTGGCCACATTCCAAGTGTGATAAGATGGGTGTTTATCAACATTCCCCTGAAAAACTGTTTGCCAAGCTTTGCAGGCTGTGAATGAACGTGATTCACAGTTGCGGAAATAAAAGAAGTTTTGCCGGGACTAAGATTGTGTGTTATGCTTGCTAAGGAAGCCTAGGTCAGAACATACAGGTAGAAAAACTTAAATCTATATCTCGTACCGTTTGTCCCCAGGGTTCTGGCCTGGTTCTGGAAAGAGGTTTTGGAGCGGGTGCCGTACTGCCCTGAATAGTGTCCGGTCTGGGGAGACAATTCGTTCCAGGAGCCGCTCTGCAATGGCTGGAGGTGGCCAGGGGTGTCCACAGGAGGGTTCAGCCGCGGAGTCCAGGCCAGGTCCAAATCCTGGACTTCTTCCTTCAACTTTTCCCCTTCTTTCCCGACTCGCTGGTAGATCCGTCCCACGCTGTCGTTCAGCAATCTTCTCATCCCCGTAATCTGTTTTTTAATCTCCCGGCTTTCATCACCTAGAATCGAACAAAAAACACAACTGTAAATGGAGGAATACAATAACATTGCTCTCCAGCAGAGGGGGTGTTCAGCCTGTTCTGACAGGTTTTGGAGAACCGGTAGTGGAAATGTTGAGTAGTTTAGAGAACCAGCATAAATCCTGCCTCTGACTGGCCCCGCCCCCATCTCTTCTCCACCTCCCATTGAATCCCAGCTGATTGGTTGGGTCTTCTTTGGTTGCCCTGCAGAGGAAAATGGAGCTGGAAAGCAGGTTAGTGGGGTGGGGTGGGGAGGGAAGGGGGAATTTGCAGCATCCTTCCCCTGACACACCTACCAAGCCACGCCCAGAGAACTGGTAGTAAAAAAAAAAATGAATCCCACCACTGCTCTACAGGCAGTCCTTAACTTACAACAGTTCGCTAATTTAACTTGGGACCTATTTGATCAATGGTTAGCAAACAAAAACAGAAGTTAGAAACATGGAGATATAAGAAAAGGAACAATGAAAAGTATGATGATGATGATGATGATGATGATAGAATGAATATCAATGTAATGAATATTCATGACTATTTACAAAAACTATTTGTACCCAGACAACATGCTGTTTAACCAAAAATGAAATTTTTATATGTTATCAAATGAAAAACTTCATGCAAAAAAAAAAAAAAAAAATAAAGAAGTTCACTTAGTGACTGTCTGAAGTTACTACAGCCCGGAAAAAAGGGGGACCGAGGACCATTGGTAGAAGCGATCTAGAGAGCAAAACACATTTCCCAGGGAGCCTGCCTATTCAGCTGTCCTTGACTTATGACCACAACTGAGCCCGACCTTTGTCGCTAAGCGAGACAATTGTTAAAACGGGCAGAGTTTTGCCCCATTTTAAGACCTTGCTTGCCACAACTGCAAAATGAAACCTTGCAGTTGGTAAGTTAGCAACAACACGGCTGTGAAGTGAATCCAGCTTCCCTGTCGATTCTGCTCGTCAGATGGTCGCAAAAGTGGATCACGTGACCCCCCCCGGGACACAAAGCCATCATAAATACCTGCCGGATGCTACAAAGGTCATAAGTGTGAAAAATGGCCATAAGTCATTTTTTCAGTGCCATTATAACTTCTAACAGTCATTAAATGAACTGTTGTTCGCATGAAGATTACCTGTACGTCACTGTACACACCGGTAAAAATGTCCTCGACTTACAACCAGTTCCCATTAGTGACCATTTGAAATTGCAAAAGACCCCCCACCAAAAAAAGTTACTTATTATGACCCAAATTAGAAATTCTGATGGCCGATTCCCCACTGTCACATTTTGCGTCCTTAGTCATTGGCCCACATTTACACAAGTGTGCAGCATCTGGCAGTCAATTAATCAAGTCGTTTACACCAAGGTGGGTGTTTATTCCTGCTTTCTGGCAAAAAGCACATCTTCTGGCCAAGACCGTAATTACGCACACGCTTATTTTAAAAACAAGTCTTGTTTTATTGCAATGCTGGGAATTGTTTTCATTCCCAGCCGGGAATGAATCTCAAACAGTCCCTTGAGATAAGCACCCACCTTTGTTTCCTGTGAAGTGCTGCCAATAACAGAAGTGTCAAATAAACTAGGAGAAAAACCAACCGAAGTACAAAGAGCTTCAACGATGACTCTGAACCAATTGAACAACATTGCTTCCTGCAAAGGTTTCATCATCTTGGCCTGACTTTTATACCTTATGGGAGGGGCCATCACCTCCAAGCCTTACTCCTGAGTTGCCCCTTTTGTCTCAGCTACTCTTGCCTTCTAGCAGCTCTGTGCACACACGCACTGGGAACAGGCTCCCCTTGTTCCTCTGCCTCGCTGCTGCCAGACTCCGAAGGCAGCACCCCACTCCCAGATGGTCCTGGCCCCATCCCTGCATTTAACGATGGTCTTAAAACTGGATCAGTCATGTGACCAGCCACTTAACAATGAGCACTATTTACGATCAAAATTCTGGGCTAAATGATGGTTGTAAAGTCAAGGACTTTCTGGATGCAAATTTGAAGACCCTTCCCTGCAATTTATTCTCTGCCGTATTTCCTGCTGTCAAGAAAACCAGATTACTTTCTTGAAAGAGACAAACCCCTTCTTGTTGCAAGAACTGACAAAGATCTCTCTGTGCTTGTATTTTTAGTTAAAATTAAGAAAATATGGGTATTGTTTTGCAGAAGACTCAGTGGTAACTGGATAGGTAGCAGGCGTGTTACATCAGATGAGGAGGTAAAGCAAATTTAAAAGAAAACCACATTTTATTTAATGTCCAGAACTTAGCATCCATCCAAGGCCTTTGATGCATGAATGCAAAAAGAAAAGGAGAAAAAAAAAAGCCAGCTACAAAATGGCCCATTTAAAAACAATTACGTCCCCAGTCTCATTTAAGTATTAATTTTATTTATGATCATACTTATTTCATTCTGTGTCTCTGCATGTTTGCAGCCGAGGGTTGCTGTTTTGCCTGCTGGGGCATGGAAATACATTTCATTAGCGGGAAGCAAAGTCACGGCAAGAAGCCATCAAGCATTTTAAGCATGAGCGGAAATGGATATTGAAATCCAGCCGCCTTCGTACAAGATGGATTTCCCCCACCAAAATCTCTCCTGGGTGAAAAGCATCGTCCGTAAAATGACACCTCCTCAATCCGACAGACTATTTTAATACCATTTTTTTTTTAGTCTGGACCCAAATACAGGGCAGACCACAAGGGAGCCCAAAATTTGTGTCCCTAAGCAAGTTTTGCCCCATTTAACCACGTTTCTTGCCATGTTTGTTAAGTGAATCACTGCTGTTGTTAAATTAGTAACCTAGTCATTAAGTGAATCTGGCTTCCCCTTTGACTTTGCATGCCAGAAGGTCGCAAAAGGGGATCATGTGACTCCTAGGGATGCTATAAATCATTGTAAATACGAGTCAGTTGCCCAACAACTGAATTTGGATCCCATGACCACGGGGAAAGCTGCTATGGTCGAAAATCGGCCCTAAGTTACTTTTTTCAGCGGCCTTGCAACTTTGAATGGTCCCTAAGTGAACTGTTGTTAAGTCGAGGACGTGCTTAAATATTTTGCGAAGGTACAAGCAAGGAGAGCAAAATTAAAAAGTTCTTGTTATCCAAACAAATTCCCCCCCCCCTTTTTTTTTAAATCAGGGCAGGAACAAATTTTTTTCCTCCTGACCTGATTATTTGGCCTTCAGTATATATATAGAGAGAGATAGATATAGAGATAGATAGAGACAATAGAAAGATAGATAGAAAGATAGATAGATAGATAGATAGATAGATAGATAGATAGATAGATAGATAGATAGATAGATAG
>BHFT01040665.1:0-10359 GCA_004320025.1 Laticauda laticaudata
GGTGCCATTGAAGTTGATGTTGTGACCTGTGGTTTTCATGTGTTGGACTAGTGAGGAGGTGTGTTCCAGCTTTTTAAAGAAAAAAATAAAAAAAAATAAAACACACACACACACACATATATATATATACACATACATACATACATACATACATGCATACATACATACACATATACATATATACATCCATACATACATATATATATTCTAAATCCTTTACATTGGTATTCTCCAAATAACTCTTTTCGGTTGTCTCATTTGCTGTGATTACAGATGGAGCAGGGAGACTAGTTTTCTGTAATTGATTTTCTGAGGTTAATTTATATAGAACAAAGCTGTTGTGTGCCCACCATTGTAATTGATCCTGAATTACTAACTGCACAAGAAACAAACACCTGGAGCAACAGAAGAGTGGGCTTGCTGAGTAATAACCCCCCCTCCCTGCCTTTGAACACAAAGTGGGTGTTGTGTTTTCCCTGTGAGTTTTAATGCTGCCCTTCTGTCTCACCTTATTTTCTGTTGTTCCTGTGGCAAACCCATAACGTCTCCCAGGCATCCACAAAAGTGGCAAGCCAAAAGAAAAACAAGGAAACGCTGGCAGCAAATAAGACAAAGGAAATGGATATTGGCTTAAGACTTAGCAGGTCTGGTTGCAGGATTCAGGATTATCCCCAATGGAAGTAAAGCACAGAAGAGTTTCAGGTCTTCTGGCTGCAGGAGTCTCGAAAAGAGGAAGGAAAGTTATGGAGGAAGCTAGGTTTGGAGGCTCAAGACAGTTTTGCAGCATTGATCCAGGTGGGAACGCAAAACTTCAGAAGGTGGAATTCTTATTCATGTTCTCAGATGAGATGCTGCTTCTTTTCTTCCCCATTCTTGGTGAAAATAACTCCTCTTGCTTTCTCTTGAAGCTTCCCCAAGGGAAGCCCAATGTAAGGGTAGTCTGGCAAAAGGGCTATTTTAAGACAATTTTAAGACAGGAGGTGTCGTAGCTGGCATTACCAGATGACATTACAAACCGGTTGGTCCAGTAATGGCCACGTTGCGATGCTTGGGACGCACTGCCTGCCAAACCTGTTTCTAATCCTCTCGATCCTCTCTGCATTAACTCTGCTGCTGCTGCTTGCTGGCTTCCGAGGAACCCGGTCAGACGTTTTCCTCCTGTGCAGGCGTTCTTTTTCTCCCAAGTATTCCTGATACAATAACAGATAATCGGAGTTGGAAGGGACCTTGTAGGTCCTCTAGTCCAACCCCCCACCCAAGCAGGAGACCCTACATCATTTCTGACAGATGGGAATCCAATCTCTTCTTGAAAGTCTCAAGTGGTGGCACAGTTCCTGATTCTGCTCTTGATTTGCAATGCAAGTGGCAAGAGCCCTTAGACTGATATACCTCTTCTCAGTGCTTTGCAGCCCTCTAAGCTGTTTACAGAGTCGGCATGTGGCTCCCAACAACCTAGGTCCTTATTTGACCAACCTCGGAAGGACAGAAGGCTGAGTGGACCATGAGTTGGTCAGGATCAAACCTCTGGCAGTTGGCAGAATTGCATGCATCCCGGGGATTGCATGACCCCGGGACACAGCAACTGTCATAAATATGAGTCAGTTGCCAAGTCTTTGAATTTTGATCACGTGACTGTGGGGATGTTGCAACGCTTGTGTGAAAAATGGTCATAAGTCACTTTTTTCTACAAAGGGTCACTAAATGAACCGTTGTAAGTTGAGGATTACCTGTATCTTGCCTTTTATTATGTGTCACACCAACACAGTGTGCCATTATTTAAATAAACAAAACCACAATTGTTCTTGTTTGCCCCATCCTGTGTTACATGGTTAAATCATTCCCATGTTATAAATAAAGAGCAAATTCCATCCCTTCCACAAACAAGCAAAACACAGCTGCTAATTTAATCCTGCCTTTGGGGCAGCTAGTTTAGCCTTATTGTTAATTTCCTGGGTGATAAAACAAGGGATTAACCACCCTTTTACATTAATAATATGATACTAACATGAAGGAATCGGACAGAGATATAATTTTTTTAAAACATGTACAGTAATTAAAAAAATAATCTGTCAAAAAAGTGTAAGGACACTGTTTAAATTAGAGCAATTTATTATTATTATTGTTTTGCTGAACTTGACAAAGATTCCCAGAGATTGATAACACGACACAATCTTAGTGCACCATTTCACAACTAGTCCCTTGTTGGTTTTATTAAGAACATAGTAATTTAAAAAATAGCTAAATATGTACATATTAATAAAACATATATACATAAGATTGAGACTTTTACCTAAATATGGGATGATTTTTCCTAATAAAATCTATAAAAAAAGACGCCCGGAAAAAAGTTTTAATAGTAGTCACAGTTAAAGTCAACACGAGTACAATTGTTTTTAAAGATTCATAAGACTGCTGATTGTAGGTTAATGGTTACAATACGTACACTTTGTAGATTTATGGAAAAGACCAAAACATTTCATTTGTAGAGGAGAATCCCATTGGCCTCAAAAAGAAGATGTGGGATTGTTACAGACTACAGCACTAGCCAGGTTTATCAAGTCTTCAAGAAAAGACAGCCATGTTTCAGCGATAAGTTGGTTGTACTGCATTAAGTTTAAAAATTTATAAAAACACATTATTCAACTGCAGAAATGATTATTTTTAGCAAGCTGAATAAGAGGGCTCCTAAACACACCATTAGACTCTGCTAGAGATGTCTACGGGGGTCTCAATGAATTTTTCATATATGTGAAATTTTTCATGTATACCTTCATGTAAAGCTGGGGTATCCAACCTTGGTCATTTTAAGACCTGTGGACTTCAGACTCCAAAGTCCACAGCTCTTAACATGGCCAAGGTTGGACACCCCTGATCTAAGGTATGAGCAGACCTTCTCATGTTGAGTGTAGGAGATACTGGGGACTTCAAAACCAACACAAATGCAAATAAATTCAGGTGGTGTTTGTGAGATATCGGAGTGTATTGAAGATTAGTGGAGAGTTGCTAGCCATGCTCCCGCCAGCTTTTGTTTGAAAAGAGAAATATTAACGTAGGCCGTCAAATATCCTGTCACCTCTTAAGGGATGGAATAAGGAGAGGATATGTATGCAGATGGAAAGAATCTTCTCAAAATTGTATTCTCCAAAAAGTGCTCACAATTCCTAATCCCCATAAATTAGCAAAACAAGGAGAATGGAACCTATGCGCCCAGAGTTGATGGCTCTTAGTTCACTAAAGAGAGATTAAAATACATTATCACTCCTCTGTGCATCCGGGTAATCTCCATGTTATACAGAGAGTAATAATAATAGAGTTGGAAGGGACCTCAATAGTCTGTAACAGTTACAAGGGTGAAAAGCGGTCATGTCACTTTTTTCAGTGTAGTCGTAATTTTGGTCACTAAAAGAACTGTTGTAAGACGAGGACTACCTGTATTGAAATGCTGGACAAAAACTGAGTGAGAAAGGGAAACTAAGATACACTTCTACATGCCTGTTCTCCTTTGATACAGAAGGGCTCTTGAGGCATGAGACAAGGAGGAAGACATGTCTTGAACAATTACACAACCGTCTTGAGATCCTACTTTTAAAACTACTGGTCAGAATCCTCCCTTGGCAGAGGGTTGGACAAGACAACCTCAAAGTTCCCTCCCAACCCAACGATTCTATGAAAGATTCCTGAAATACTCTTTGTTTTGGAACTTCAAGGCGGTATTATGAGAATCAAATATCAGAGAAAAACTAAGGGGACTGCAAAATATGAAAAACAACTTTTCATCTTTAAGAGTATTTGATCTGGATTAAATGTGATATTGCAAGTAGTATTTATTAATATCTTATGGTCAAATATAATGATGGCAATTCTGCTTCTGAAAACAAATAATTAATCACAATATCCAAATAGAAATTTACCTTGTGGAGATGGAAGGAAAGGCTCAATTCAGAAACTCATTAAATTAAGATTCATTAAACATCTTAGAAGTTTGATTTTTGACCCCATGATTTCTGCACCAAAAACTCTATGTGAAATGGAGGTGTTAGGAGCTCTTTGTAAGATGAAGAGGAGACTTTTATTTTTCTTTCTCCCTCCTATTTAAACAGAATAGCCAGCACGCATATATTTATGTGGGGAAATGCCATCATAAAATCAAAATTCATCCTATCACATTAGTTACCAGACTAATTGCACTAGAGCCTCTCTACAAACAAATCTACTTATTTTGATTAAACCCAAAGGAAAAGTGATTTGTCGCTTAATAATTATCCAAGTTAGAAAAGCATGAAAAAAAATGATCAGAGATGGTGAAACAGGGGAGCACGGATAGTGAAATAATCGAGAAAGGTTGCTGGCATCATTTCAAACCGAGGTTTGAATATGCTAATGAAACACTGGCACAGAAGGCATGGCTTCAAGGAGGGTACCTGAAAAAGAGTTAAAAGTTGAAAATAAGCATTTTAAGGAACTATAATTATGATGCTTGTTGAGAGTTGCTTGAGCTTGGTGGTTTTCTTGCAGATGTTTCATGACCCAACGAGGTAACATCATCAGGGCTAGAAAAGTGTGGGGTTTTCAGAAAGAAGGAAGAGGAGGAGGACTGTGGGGTCCTTGGTGCTCTCTGAGCTTGGTGGTTTTCTTGCAGACGTCTCAACACCCATCTAGGTAACATCATCAGGGCTAGAAGGGAGAGGGATTTGCTCTCTGTTTATTTACAATATAACCCACTCCTTTCTAGCACTGATGATGTTACCTACTTGGGTCATGAAACCTCTGCAAGAAAACCAAGCTCAGAGAGCACCAAAGGCTCCTCATTTCCCTACAGATATTCCCCTTTATTGGTATGAGGCATATTCTTAACAAGCATCTAATCCAAAAATCATTTGGATTAGATTAAACTTGGATTAAACTTGGCATTTTGTCTGCTCTTTGAAAAACCCAGAGGCCACAATTCATCTGATCCAGTTGGTCCCTTGGCCTGGTCATTAGCTCTGAAGCCTCCCTGTGTCTCAGATGCAGGTGATCTCCTGGATCTGCTCTTGAGGGATTGTTGAGAGGTCATCTGTTGGCAACCTTTTTTTTTTTTTTGTAGTTGCTATTGCCAGCCCAAGTCCCAGGAACTCTTTATTTCCTTTTAAAAAATTCTTCAGAATAACTTATTTTCTAACAGGCTTTGGGGCTTACTTGTTTTCCACTGTTTATTTTAAGTGTTCTTGATTTTAAATTTGTTTTTATTGCTAAGGTGCCAAGAACTTCTGGCAGTTAGTAGTACAGTATATCTCACATTAAACAAAATTAAACAAGGAAACAAACCTTGGCGCCATTTACCTGCCTCTAGGAGAGAAATGTCCAGTTTCTCATCACCATCAGCCATTTCTGCTAAAGACAGATAATAAAGAAAAGAAAATTATTTTACAATTATTTTACTTGGGAGTTTAAAAAACAGCAAATGCAGAAAAGAAATGAAACATGGATATTTATTTAACAACAGGCTGTCCAGTTTTTGTTTTTTCTTTTTTCCAGAGACCACCCTGATACCATCTTCACCAAGCTGGTGAGGGAATTATGGAAGCTCTTGTAAAGTAACTTTAAGAGGAGTTGATTTCAACCCTCTGTAGCTCAGGGGTGGTAGTGTAACTGTGGGCTCTTCAGTGTACTTGGCTGTTTGCTTGAGACCTTTCATGACCAAGTAGGTAACAGCATCAATGCTAGAAGAGGGTGGGGTTTGTAGAGAGGAAGAAGAGGAGGAGCAGAAAGAAAATGGGTTCTTGGTGCTCTCTGAGCATCATTGTTTTCTGGCAGACATTTAATGATTCAACAGCATCAGTGCAGGGGTTTGCAGACAGGAGGTGGAGGAGGAGGAGAAAGAAGAAGAGAAGGGAAAAAAATAGAGTCCTTGAGCTTGATTGTTTTCTTGCAGGCGTCTCATGACCCAACTAGGTAACCTCATCAGTATATTGTATATTGTCTAACATTTGATATATAAGTGATAAGCTTAGATTGTTTAGAGTTTTATTTTGTTGGTTATTGGTTATGATTAATCCTTTTTCACAGCTGCCTATAGTTTTAATAGCTTAGTACTTTAGCACCTTTAGTTTAGTTTTGTGTATTTTCTTTCTGAAATTTGTCATCCAGTGAAGTTAAAAGGCCTGATTCATGCATGTATGAAGAAGGCAGAGCTTCAGTTGTGCAGTTGCCAACTTGACCTCTTTTTTTTTAACACTGCTCCTACCGTATGTTACTTCTGCTTCAGGGGATTTGGGTAACAGAGCTGCTTCAACCAAAGTTCAATTTGTCCCCGACTGAAGGCTAACCAACTTTTACAGTGGAAAGGATTTTATTGGTGCATAATGCATACACACTAATACGTGAAATCCTTTTCGGATGTAAATCAATAACTGAACTGAGCAGGAAAAATGCCAAGCCACATAAAAACACTTTAATTACATTAAACAAAACCACCACTGCATTAAGGATACAAAGTGGAAAATATGACTTTAAATTCCCAAAGCGGCATTCCAAAAATCCACTTCAGTGCATTTTTGTTGATAACATTTGTTTCTCAGCCAAACCTTTCTTTTTTTGCTGCAATGAATTCTAGGAAAAAGGCCAAACTTTGAAAACAAAGCAGACCATAACAACCACTTAACAAAACGATGCAAAACACTGAAAAGTCAAGGTATTTTTTCAAAAGCCAAAATCAGGGCAGGGGTGTGTGTAGGGAAATCAGAAAAGTCAATCACAGCTGGAAGGGACCTCGGAGGTCTTCTAGTTCATCCCCCTGCTCAAGCAGGAGATCCTATACCACAAATGGTTGTCCAGTCCTGCAGTGATGGAGCAGCTACAACCTCCGGAAGGAAGCGTTTCCACTTATTAATCGTCCTCCCTCTTTGGAAATTTAGTTCCAGGTTGCTTCTCTCCTTGGTTATTCTCCAGCCATTGCTTCTTTTTTCTGCCTGCAGCCCTGGCCTTTGCAGGTTTAAAATGGAAACGAGGCTAAATGGCCTCACTGGGTTTCTAATGATTCAGCCTAATTGAAATTATTTTCCACTTAAAACCTTAACTGCAAAGCCCCGGCTGCAAAATCCTTTTCTCTCTCAGGATTTGATCCAGACATGTCCTCACCTGTCTTCTCATTCTTAAAATGCTTCTGGAGATGCCAGCGGCTGGCATCTCCGCTCAACCGCTCCTTCCTCTGCGGCATTTTGTCTTCCCTACAGGTCGTCCTTAACTTACGACCACGATCGAGCCCGAAATTTCTGCTGCTAAGTGAGAAATTTGTTCAGTGAGTCTTGCCCCACTTTATGGCTTTCCTTGCCACGGCTGTGAAGTGAATCCCTGCAGTTGATAAGCTGGTGACATGGTCGTTAAGTGACTCTGGTTTTCCCCCTTCGACGTTGCCGGTCAGAAGGTTACAAAAGGGGATCGCCTGACCACACTGCGACTGTCACAAATACGAGCCGGTTGCCAAGCAGCTGGATTTTGATCACGTGACCACGGGGATGGCTGCAACGGTCGTAAGTGTGAAAAAAGGGTCCTAAGTCACCTTTTCCAATGCCATTGGGACTTCGGTTGGTCACTAAATGAACTGTTGTAAGTTGAGGTCTACCTGTATACCCAGAAGGGGGTGGAATTTGCAATGCAACTTTTGTGCTGTCTTGAAGTCTGTGTATCTCTTCTTAGTTGCAACTGCTGTTATCCATCCTTCCTTCCTTTCCCTTCCCTCCCTCCCTCTCCATCACTGGAGGTTTTTAAGAGACTGGACAGCCACTTGTTCAGAAGAATAGAGGGTCTCTTGCCTGAGCAGGGGGTTGGACTAGAAGACCTCTAAGATCCCTTCCAACTCTGTCCTTCTGTCTTTTGATGGGCTTAGAAACAGTTTTTATTCTCTTTCCTCCTGCTGCTGCTGCTGCTGCTTGAAATGTTAATGTAGCAGGGATTATTTACTTCCACTATTCTTCCAAGAACGGGTAAAAATATGTTTTGTTTTTTTTTAAATGCAAATGATGCTCTTTTGAGGAGTTATTTTGCTTTGAAAAGTTACCTGGGGAACGTTAATCCTGGAGATGGATTAACTTCAAAGGGCACCAAATGCATTTTTAAATTAAAAGAAAAACCTCTTAAATGCTCCATAGCCTTATTGTCTGCTAGAATTTTGGACTTGGAGATGAGACGGAAACTGGCCAGCTTATCCCCAACCTGTCGCCTGCCATGTTTTGCATTGCAACCCCCATAAGGCCCTACTGGTTTAGGATGATGGGGTGTCAAGACTTTTAAAGTACGGGTAGTCCTCGACTTATGAGCCCAAATTTATGTTGCTAAGTAAGCAATTTTATGAGTTTTGCTCCATTTTCTGATTTTTCTCACCACGTTTTTTTAAGCGAATCACTGCAGTTCTTAAATTAGTAACCCAGTCGTTAAGTGAATCCAGCTTCCCCATTGACTTTGCTCGTCAGAAGGGCGCCAAAGGGGATCAGGTGACCCCTCCCTCGGGGGGGGCACTCCGACCGTCATAAACGTGAGTCAATTGTCAAGCATCTGAATGTAAATTACATGACAATGCGGAATAGTCTTAATGTGTGAAAAACGGCCCTAAGTTCTTTCAGTGATGTTGTAACTTTTAACAGTCACTAAATGAACTGTTGCACAGTCCTCAGCTTCCAACAGTCTGTTTAGTGACCGTTCAAGGTTTTGATAAAAGGGACTTAAAAAGAAGAGGGACTGTACATGAAAAGTAGCCCAGCTTTCTCAGTCCACCCTGTAAGATAATTGAGATTCACACCCATGGAAAGGAACCATAGATAAGACACCACGGAAAATCTCTGCATTATCCCCCAAAGGAGAACTTCTGAATCAATCAATCAATCAATCAGAATAGAGCTGGAAGGGACCTTGGAGGTCTTCTAGTCCAACCCCCTGCTCAAGCAGGAGGCCCTATACCATCGAGGTCATTCCCACCTTAAAAACTGAGAATATGGAGGAGAGAAAGAATGTCCCCTTGCTATTCGTACCCATTTCTTGGACTCTTAATCATATTTCCAATTATACCTGTTATCTAAAACATGCTTGAGAAAATAAATTCATCAAATAAATAAATAAAGTCAGGGAAGGACAGATGACCCAGGCATTACCCCATATTTAGGAACCTAACCCCTTCACCCCTTCCTCAAACTTCATGACAGGGTCCTCAGCGTCTTCTTGCCTTTCTGCTCCACCCACTCCCCTCCCTCCCCTTCCTTCCCTCCTTTCCCTTCCTTCCTTTCCTTTTCCTTCTTTCCTTTCTTCCCTTCCCTGCTT
The DNA here is from genome assembly GCA_004320025.1 of Laticauda laticaudata. NCBI lineage: Eukaryota > Metazoa > Chordata > Lepidosauria > Squamata > Elapidae > Laticauda > Laticauda laticaudata. The sequence continues at coordinate 9,292 of BHFT01040665.1, forward strand.
CCTTCCCTCACTCCTTCCTTCCATCCCTCCTTTCCTTCCTTCCCTTCTTCCTTCTTTCCCCTCCTTCCTTTCCTTTTCCTTCTCTCCTTCCTTCCCTTCCTCCTTCCTGCCCTTCCTTCTTCCCTTTCTTCCCTCCTTCCTTCCCTCCCTCCCTGCTTCCCTTCCTTCCTTCCTTTCCTCCCTCCCTCCCTCCTCACTCACCCGATCCTCTTTTCAACCGTCTTCTGGCCAGCTTGATTTGATCCTGCAGAATTTGAACCCAGTCCCTTGGGCCAGGAAGTTTGTCCACCTGGTTTACAGTACAGTATTTTTCTGTGAACACTGCAGCAGGGGAAACGAACAAACAAACACAAATGAGAAAAATGAAGCAAAGCAAGGCAGGGAGTCCTCAACCTACGACCACAAGGGAGCCCAACATCGCTGTTGCTGGGCGAGACATTTGTGAAATGATTTTGGCCCCCTATTACCAACTTTCCTCGCCAAAGCTGTTAAGCGAATCAGTGCAGTCGCTAAGTGGACCTGGCTTCCCCATGGGCTTTGCTGATCAGGAGGTCGCCAAAGGGGGATCCTGTGAACACTGCGGCCGTTATAGATGCGAGTCAAGTTGTTAAGCATAAGAACTATAAGCCACATGCCCAGTGGAGATACTGCAGTGGTCAGAAGTGTGAAGAATGATGACAAGTCCCTTTCAGTGCTGTTGTAACTTCTGCAAAATAACTCATTCACAGCACACTGTCAAATTAACTACTAAGACTGTACAACTATTCTTCTCATCCTTCCTATTGCCTATCTCCTCCCATTTATGACTGTAACCGTGTTGCTTGTATCTTTACGATTTATATTGTTTTGTTTGTTCCCTAGTATGATATGATTGCTTATTAGTAACCTATGAGTATCACTAAGTGTTGTATCTTAGGATTCTTGATGAATGTATTTTATTTATTTTTCCTTTATGTCCACTGAGAGCATTTGCACCAGACAAATTCCTTGTGTGTCCAATCACACTTGGCCAAGAAAGAATTCAATTCAATTTTTTCTCATTCTATTCTACTCTGATTTCTATTCTAT
>BHFT01040670.1:0-26778 GCA_004320025.1 Laticauda laticaudata
GGGAGATAGACTGCAACTTTCATAGACCAGGAAACATATTTGTTCCATCCAACACGGGTTATCAGTGAATAGACATGTTGAAGATGCTTAATCAGATAGTAACCCCATAATTAAACCAGTTAAACAGCTGTCGTACACCCAAGTACGTGTGTATTCACACTAACTCTCATTTATTTGACCCTGTATGGCCTGGGCCCATAACCAGTTTGAGGTTAGATTTCCCGTTAGGAGAATGAGCGCATACAAGGAGATTATAGAGATAGTTTGGAATAAACACACTCCATACATCAATACACGTGCAGTAAATGTATGTTTTTACTCCAAGAAAACGGTTTAAAGCAAAGCCAAAAAATAGCAATTCCAAAAAGTCATTCACAAAGTTAATCATCAGATTTTTCAGTCCAGATATTCCAGAAACAAAGTTCAAAGTGTCAAAAAACAGTAAAGTATCAGACTTACATAAATCCAGAAGATAATTCAGTCAATTAGGAAAAATGACAATGGCAAATATTTCACAGAAGCGAATATAACAGTGTACACTCTCTTCTGAGACTCAGACTAAGACAAATACAAGTTCTGGCTCCAATCTTATGGCTTTGAGAAACCCACACCCAAGATTGAATGCTCTTGCATCCCTTAAAAAAATGTCTGTCCTGGTTTATATATTTCTAACCCAAATACCTGTTAGGAGACTCAGATTCCTAACACAATCAAACCACTGGCTGGCCCAACCCAACCTGCCCAGTTCTGCCACTCCGCCCTGACCTATATATCTTGTCTTCACCATGTGGCCCAGCTAATCTCTGTGCCTTGCTTCTGTGTCTTACCTCCTCTGCTTACCAAAGGTAAGCTATGCATGCCACCCACTCACCATTTGCCTTGGCCAGGTCGGGGAACACACCATTCCCTGACTCCGCCCTTGCCACTACCCGCTCACTGTTCACCTCAGCTGGGTTGGGAATGCACCATTCCATAGCTGCAGCCTTGCCCTGGGCTTCCACCTGCATGCCGCTGCCCCCTCTGGCCTTAAACTACTCCCATGGCCTGAAGCAATTTATTCAGCCTGCGGCCTACTATTCTAGATCGAAGGGTTGCCAGGGGGAGTGGGTGCAGGAAGGCCAAAATGGTTTGGGAATGGATCAGATGGTTCTTCTTATCTTCAAGAAGATCCATCTGGAAAGCATTGCAGCAGAGTTGCAACTGCTTCTTCTGTCCCTTGCCACCGAGTCTTCGCTCATGGAGATGCTCCATGTGCTCTCCAGATCAGCAGATACTTCTCTCCATTGCTGCTCTTGCTGGGAGAAAAGACTGCAATTTAGCAGCTGTCAGCCACCACTTTGGGTCCTCTAAGTCCCATCCAGAAAGTGCTGCAGCTAAGAGAAACAGCTTTCAACATGGCGGCTGCTTCTCTGTGCTGCAGCACTTTCTAGATGGCACTTCGAGGATACAAAGTGGTGGCTGACAACTGCTAAATTGCAATCTGCTCCCCCAGCAAGAGCAGCAGTGGAGAGCAGAGATGGAGCAGAGCAGGCCCCAAAACACTGCTCCATCAAGCCTTGCTGCATGGCAAAAGCAGCACTTGCATGGAAGCCATGCGCTTGTGCATCTGCAGACACCATGTGTGCATCCTGTACAGAAGCCATGCGCAAATGCCTGTGTGGAAGCCATGCATGCACATGTGTGTGGAAGCTTTGCATGCACGCATGTGCACACACTCACATTTTCAATGAACCAGTGGTGGGTTTATTTGAAACCCACCACTGCATATGCCATTTATTGTGTATAAAATTGACTCTATGCCTGTGGGCTTATCGAAATGTTAGTTTTGTTTAGACTATCAACCAGTTGTTCCCTCCTACACACTCAGTGTGTGGAGTAATTCTTGTATATGTATACTGATGTAAAAAGATTGAAGAAAAATACTTCCCTATAGTTACCATTGTGTTTGGAAATTCAATTGAAAAGTGAAACCTTGACCCTTCAGTTTTTAGTACAGCTCTCTGGATTCTCCAAAATGAGAATGTTTAAGAAAATACAAAAGAAAATGTCTTCACATATAAATATATTATACCTGCTTATTGTTTGTATCAGACACTTCTTGAATATTAGTTTAAAGGCCTTTTTCCCCCTTTGGATTGGATTTTGATGCTTCAAATTAAAAAGTCCTTTGTCTCTTTATAATAATTAGAAGAAAGTACACTTTTTCTCAACTGAGATAGGATAAGGTGAATTTGGATACATGTATCTCAACAGTTCTTAGAACAACATGTCTCTTGCAATGTTAACATACATTTCAACTGCTAGTTGAAATCAAGCAAGTTGAAGTCTACACATTAAAATTGCCAAAATTGAGAAACAGTGTCTTAGATGAAATGAACTTTGTTTTCCTAGGAAACTGTAATCACACTGTCCTTTATTCAAAATCACAGTTCTCACAAACTGTTATCACAGTTTATTTTTGTCTGTATCCTCTCACTTGAATGCTATAAGAACCTCTAGATCGGAATGTCAAATTCAATTTCATTGAGAGCCACAACAGCATTATGGTTGTCCTCTTAGGGCCATTTGCATGTAAGACTATAATGAGGCCTGCCTGCCTTCCTTCCTTCCTTCCTTCCTTCCTTCCTTCCTTCCTTCCTTCCTTCCTTCCTTCCTTCCTTCCTTCTTCCTTCCTCCTTCTTCCTTCCCTGTGTCCTTATCATTCCCACCTCCTTCCTTCCTTCTTTCCTCTATCTCTCCCTTTCTCCACGTCCAGGCAGTGCTGCTGGTAGCCGTGGCTTTCCCACTTAGAGCAGGGGCCATCCCAGTGAAAGATGAGTGCTTGCAGACCGTGGGGCCATCTGGAGGCTGGATCGGCAAGTGGGCCACGGAGGTGGTGGAAGTGCTAGTGGCAGGCGATACGCTGCTAGTGGGGCTCTACTACTTACTGATCTACATCAACTTTGTGCCAGCCACCCAGATTGGAACACAGTCAGCCTTAGATCTGGCTGTAGGGCTACCTTAGAGACAGCAAGAGGCTGTACCTCAGCCCCGGTCCACTTCATCCCAACCAGGTACTCTCCCTGGGTGAGGTGGCAAGTGTGTGGTGGCTGGCATCCTGGGTGACCCTTTCACTGGGGATGCAAGCTCCTGTGCGCTTGCTGCCTCTTGTGCTTGTGCCCAGGGGAATTACCTGTCCAGGGCCAAGGTGGCTGGAGCTGGTCCTTCGATATCTCCAGGATGGCCCCATAGGCCAGATCTAACCACATCATGGGGCAGATCTGGCCTGTAGGCCTTGAATTTGACATGTCTGCTCTACATGGTAAATGAAATTTACAAACTACAAAATTTAGATTTAAAAAAATCTGTATATTAATTGTTCCACATTAATTTTATTTGCAACATATAGCAACATTGGTCAGATCAGGAATATGTAGATATTTTGTTGACCTCTGGGTCTACAATATTAAATGGTAGGGTGAGAGAAATTTACACGGCCAGGTTGTATATTAAGGTCAATATAATGATACCAGTATTTTAGGAAGCATAATAATTTAACAGGAATTAGGTTCCAGATTCTAAAGGATTTGAAATACTTCAAATACAGGGCATGGATGGAGAATCCATTAATTACATCCAACCTTGATTATGAACTTGGGAAATGAAGTAGTAGGACTTAGCATTTAAAATGATCAAGACAGACTAGAGCGATTTATATCTCAAGTTAAAATTTTATGTCATCAATGTCTTTCAAATCTATTATAAAAATCTTGGCTTCATTGCAAAGTAGGAAGGAATCAATTATACACTCATACAATCTGCTAATTTTCTTCTTCATTTCATACATTTGATAAAATTCAACTAAGTAAACAGTTTCATGTCACATTCTCTTTCGTTCAGATATACCTATGAAATTTCTCCAGTATTTTTACTAGTGGAAGAAGCAGTCCTAAAGAAAATGATTGAATATATTGGATGGGAAGGAGGAGATGGCATATTTAATCCAGGTATGATGTTCCTTAATATAAGAAATATGGCAGTGGCTGCATAACAACTATATAATTTATGCATTGTAGCATCATGTATTGTTTTATCTTCTGGACTATCCTGTTGCTTATAATGGGTGGCTTTTTATACATGTAGTTCACATGTTAGGATCAAGTTAAAATGGCAATTGGAACCAGAATTGCCATTGGTAAGCAGTGCAGTTGTAAAATGCAACATCACTTGCACTTAGTGATGGTAATCCCAGATGTCTCAGTTGCCATAATGGGTCACTAAGCAGAAAGGGAGAGAAGAGCCAGGTAAAGAATAAGGAGGTGCTCAAAAGGGGGTGGGGGTGGGGAATGGGAGATTCTATTGGCGGTAGTTGACTTGGGAAAGTTCTAGGAGGCCTGGCAGAGGCACTGCATGGGCAGTGAAGTGCTGTGGGTGGGAGCTACTTACTGGAATGAATTTTGACTTTCCTGCAGACTTCCCCCCATTGACTTAGCTTGTGGGGAGCCAACAGGAAAAGTCATAAATAGATCGTGTGACTTTGGCTCCATGCAATGGCATAATGATGAGCTACTATCCAAGCACCTGGATTGTGATTACATGACCATGAGTTGCTGACAGGGCTAGAACTAGAGGAGCAAGTCATACATCATTTTTTCAGCACCAGTGTAACTTTTAACAGTTGCTGAATGAATGAAAGTCAAGAAATTATTGTATTACAAAACTTATTCTAGTTCTTACAGTGTTATGCTGTCTGAGATGTAAATATTCTGCTTGTAGTCATATGATTTTCTCAATGTACAAGAAGCACTTATAGCCATACAGCATTTATAGCTGGATACTTGTAAATTTTATAGCTGAGAATCTGAAATATTTATTAATATATGTAATTGTTTTTTAAGGTGGCTCTGTTTCCAATATGTATGCAATGAACTTGGCAAGATATAAATATTTTCCTGACATAAAAGAAAAAGGCCTTTCTGGGATACCTCAGTTGGTTCTGTTTACATCAGAAGAGGTAATTAACTTTTCTTACAACTTTTCTGCATAGTACTTTTGAGCAGGAAAATGTGCATAAAAGGTTGCAAAAAGAACCAGCATATATGTACACAGACATTAAATCAAAACTAGGATATTAAAAAGGTTCTGGCAAGCAATATGTAGTCTGACATGAAGTACTGGTAAGATTTGAGAAGTCTCAAAAAGCTTTACTGGAAATATTTCGGCTTACTTAACCTTTGTTTCCTTTACTGAAGTTCTAAACCAGGGGTGTCAAACTCAATTTTTTTGAGGGCTACATCAGAGGGGTTGGAGTGTTCATGGCTGGGGTAGGCATGGGTAGGATGGGCATGGACAGCTCAATGTCACTAGTGCCAGGGCATCTGTGGTAGCCAAGTACTTTAGTTTGTTTTGCTAGTCCTCTGCCAGTGAAAATAGACCTTGGGGGGGGCATGCCCACTCCCTGGGTCCCGTTTTTGGCACATTGTGTCCTGCAGCTCAGGGAGAGGGCCATGCAAAATGGAGCCCAGGGAGCCCCCCTGAACTTCATTTTTGCTGGCAGAAGTGGTGTGGGCCAGTCCTTTTCTATGTCCAGGGCAACCCCATGAGCCAGATCTAAGCACCCCTAGGGTAAGAGCCAGCCTGCGGGCCTTGAATTTAACAGACTTTAAAAAGTTTGTACTTCAACTGCTAGAATTCCCTTGGAAAATGCTGTGCAGGTAGTCCATGCATCTTAAAGCTGCTGAGTTTAAAAAACACTGGTCTAGGTATTGTAGAAGATTCATTTTTATACTTTTCCAGAGAGGAAATATAATATTGCATTTTGGCAGCATAGTACATTTCCAAAAATTAGCAGTGCAGATATAATCAAATAATTAATTTTTTAAAAAGCTCTTAAAATATTACAAGCAATCACTTCCTGTTGTGTTCTATGTATTCTACTTGATCAAATGCCACACCTGAAATATTTTAAGTGCAGTTTCTAATTGAGGTTGCTTAACTGGCTCTGCTGGTTTTTGATAATTAGCAGGTGCTCCTTGGTTCTTGGATATGGGAAAATTGAGAAAACTCATCGTAACTTTTTTCCACCTTTTTTTGTATGTGTTTTCCTTACTTCTTCTTTTTCAATTCTCCTTACTGGCAAGTTGCTCTCTAATAAGAAGAAGAAACCAGTTCATTTATTATTATTTTTTGTTCTTGCAAAGTGTCCAAGATTCCATTCTGTAGGACGCCATTCTGAATGGGTGAGACTTGTAAAGAACCGGGACTGGCAGATAGTGAATAGTGTGGATCGTGCAAAGAGCATGCAGAGAGCAGAGAGTGGAGAGCAGATAGTGCAAAGAACCAGGACAAGCTGAGATTAGATGAGAGTGTGATTCTGACACTTTACAGAGAGAGTGATTCTGAGAGTGAGCCATTCTGAGCAGCATGGAATGAGTGGCATGGAATGAGCTGTGATTGGTGGAGAGTGTGATTCTGAACTGCAGTAAAAGAGATGAAACTGACAGAGAGGTGATCCTAAACATCCAAAAAGCAGCCGGGACTGGATGAGAGCAGGACAGTGTGATTCTGAATGGCCGAGAATTGCAGAGAACTGAGGAGACTCATGGAGAATCGATAGATCCTACCTGAGAAGAATAATCTCCTAAACAGGCTCCATTTAAATCACCCAGCTGATTAGTCAGCCTCCATTTAAATCTCCAATCAGCTGATTGGACAGCCTCCACTTAATCCCACCCAAATCTCATTCATTCCAAACTACCAAGTAGATGATTGGAAAGTTCATTCAAATCTTCTTCATTCAAATCTATCAAGCAGCTGATTGGAAGATCTCCATGATCTAATAATACGTAACTGATAAAAGAGTCTTCCACAGAACACTAACAAAGTTCCCTGAAGCAACACTTCCTCTTTAAAAACAAAACAAAACAAAAACCAAACAACGTGTCTTTCAGGAAAAACAAAGGAACTTTTCATGACCAACCTCCAATACCTCACTACCTCCACTATTTCATTACCTCAAGACCAATTATTGATAATGCTTTGTCTAAAATAATTGATTTATTATTTAATAGTGTAATAATTAATTGTTAAATGACCACTAATTTATTGTTTATTGATTGATAATGATTTAATACTGTATCATTGATTATCTAGTTGATTGATTGTTTTATTTTTTAGTGATATGTAACCTTACTTTTGATTTGTTCTTTAACTTATCAATTAACATTTATTAATTACCAACATTCATTAAGTAACTACCTATCACATTAATTAACTATTGTAATTGTTTAGTGTACTATTGTCATTGACCATGCCAGCCAAAAACTCCAAACCCTCCACTACCAAACACCAACAAAAAAATAATATCTCTACCAAAGACCTCCCAGACTCCTGCACATGCTTCAAATGTCTTGAAACCATCAATAAAAGCAAAAATAACATTAAATGCTACCTATGTGACAATCAAGCCCACCTCGACTGCTTAAACTTAACCAAAAACCGAACTGATCTCCTACAAACATCAGATACATTTCCTTGTCTATGTCCATCATGTTTACCTAAGCTAAACAAACTAAGTACTCTGTCTGAAAGAGTGAAAGCATAGAATCATTCATTCATTCAATAGAAGAACACTTAGCAACAGATTTTGAAACAACTACACAAGCAAGCCTAATCTCTCTTAAAAAAAATAAATACAGCACAGATAAGCGAATACCTTACAACTCAAAATCAAATCCCAACTCAACAACCATAACCACAATTACTACCTCAACTACAGTCACAACTACAACCAAAAATAACCATTAACTACAGCCACAAATAATCACTATCCCATCAAATAATACCACAAATGATATCCCCTTACTCATCACAGACATCATGGAATATGATCAGAAACATCCAAATGCCATCTTATTTGGTCTTGAAGACACCAACAAATCTCATGATATCATCAAAGTTCGCAATATCATAAGCAACTCCAATACAACAAACATCTCTCCTGAAGATATCATTGAAATAACCAGAGTTGGTCTCGAGTTCAAATACAGTGATGGCTCAGTGGTTCCAAGATTCTGTAAAGTTGTTTGCAAAAATGAATCCAGCAAACGGATATTTATTCATACAATAAATGCCATTGCAAAAACCAATCACATCCATAACAAACTTCTCTCATGACAAGATTTATCCATATTGCAAAGAATCCGCTCCTGTAAACTCTGCACAGAACTCAAAAAACAATGGAGAGAAGGACCTGTACATTGACTACCATGCTGAAGTAAGTCACACAACCCACAACTCTACATCCAACCCTACCTCATCCCATCCACCATCACTCAAAACTAGGCACGCACACCCCTAACTACCTCAATTCCAACCACAACTAGCCTTAAATGCAAGCTACTTAATGCAAGAAGCCTTGTAAATAAAATACCTGAATTTCTCCTCTTACTAAATGCGGCTAAATTCAACATCATACTTGTCCATGAAACATGGCTCAATGCATCTCTCCCTGACTCCATTACCACAGTAAGAGACTATCATGTTTACCAATCAGATCATGAAATCCATATAGGTGGTGGTGTTGCTATCTTCTATAAAAAGTCCCTACATCTAAAAAACATCCAAGTTACCCAGTAGCTTGCTCTTCCTGAGACCATCGTCTGTGAACTGTCCTTTAATATACATTTCGATTCTTACTATGTTACAGAGCCCCTGATTATGACATCCAACATGTAAACAAGTTAAATTCACTACTAACATGGACAACATCCTACCCACACGCTTTTATCTTTTTGGTGACTTCAATCTACCTCATATTAACTGGACCCTAAACGAATGTACAACTGAACCCATACATACCCAAACCTAAACCATTTGGTCTGAATACTTTCCTTTTCATCAGCAATACCTACAACTCAGAGTTACAAATCAGGCTGAGTGCCAGAGCACCTTGAGGAATAAAATAGTTAAAATGCAATGATAACTATCAGCAGCCAACCCTTGCTCATAAAGGGAAACCTTTTAGCAGAGAATTCATTTAAGCTCTTCAGAAAGTGGATGGGCACACTTGGGCTACAAAATGCCAAGCTAAAGAGACAAATTTATGAAGTATACAGGGGGCCCAGGCTCAACTCTCTGCCCTGCCAAGCTTGTCAGGATCACAATAAAATTAGTACATGCCGCATATATCTAAATAAAGTTCAAGTCTGATGTCATGTTACTAAAACTTATTATCATGAGAGAAAACTAAAATGAATTGGAGGGAGCATCCACACCCCTATCTCCTGTTTTTTAAAAATCTTACTATCAGTGAGCAATCATGTGCCTTGGCATCTATGAAGCAAAACAAGAGACTCCGGTCCCAAAGGTGCTTTTTCAAGAGACAACTGTGATTTCTGAAAACCAAGAACCTGCATAACTGAATAATTTCTATAGACAAGAGAGTGCTCAGTGAACTGACAAAGCACCCTTTCCCATTCAGAAGAAGCAATCCTTAGATCCATTTTCATCACTCAAAAATACCGGCTGATCTCACTTGCCTCAAAAGATATCCTAAGGAAATAATCCAGATTCAAGGAAAGATCACATGCCTCCAGGAAGGAAATAAAAATAATAGTGCCAAGCTTGCATCCAAGAGGCAGGAAGTACGCCCCAAAAGGACAGTGCCAGGAACCAGTAAAGCAATCATTTCCCTTTAGAAAAGTCAATATATATATTCCCCTAATAAGTTCCCTAATTTATTAGGGGAATATATATTCCCCTAATAAAAGTACCAGCAAAGAAAAAAAATGCGAGAAAAGCAGCTCAGGCTACATTAAGTCTACTGGCAAAAACCATTACCAGTTACAATGTAACAAAGCTTAATGGTAGAGGCAGTTAAAATACTTAAGCAGGGCAATAAAGATAAGGATTAGGCTAGAAACACTCACACAGGTGCACCAAAATGTCTCCTTCCTGCCTTCCTGACAAGATTAACTCTGTAAGGTGGGAAAACAAAACACTGTTTCTTCCAACAACCAGTTTGCTGAACTGCTCAAAAAGTTAGCTAACAGTTCACCGGAATCGGTGTTAACTGGCTGAATCCTACCATTGTGCATACATATGTATATGTATTTATTGTTTAAAGGAACATTTTGTACTTTGTTGATTCTGCAGTTTTCCTGACACAGCAGTTTAACTCCCCTTTATATTCCTTTTATGATCACTATGCTTGGTAGTCAACTTGCTCAGTGTCAGACATAATGATAAACAAAATTATGTGGTTACAAAAATGCCAGCATAAGACAGTGTTAAGGCTAGGTCACATTGGCCGACGGATGCAAAACGTATGTAAAAAGGACACAGCGGACGAGCAAATTTTCCATCTTTCGGCATCCATTGTTATCCGCTCTCAAAAGTGCCTCCAATTTGCAGAAACAGAGCGGACAACAATGGAAACGAAAGGACGTGGGGAGGATGTAGTGGGATGTAAAGCGGGTTTCGTAGGAAGCCTAGCGGATGAAGCGGATGACACATCTGCAGGCTTCCGGGGGAGAACAGCGAAGCGGAGGCGTAGCGGAAGGAACAGATGCGTAGCGGATGCGTAGTGGATGACGCAGATGCATCATGGAAGCCTATAGGATGCATAGCGGATGTCTAACAGATGCAAAGCGTTCACTGCACATGCGGGGAGGATGAATTGCGTAAGATCCGCAGATATAAAAGGATGCAGCTCACAAGCAGTCAGCATTCAGAGGAAAGACCTGCTGCCAGAGACATCTTGAGAGAACACCATGAGGAAGAAGAGGAAGCCTGTGCCTATTCCTGTTCAGCCCTGGCAAGAAGGACAGAACCACCATCCCACCCCCTGGCGCTGACTCTGAAGCTGCTGGTGGTGGTGCTGCTGCTGCTGGTGCTCCTGGTGTTGCTGTTGCTGCTGCTTCTCCTGCTGGTGCTGCTGGTGCTTCTCCTGATGCTGTTGATGCTGGGCTTCTCCTGCTGGTGCTGCTGGTGCTTCTGATGCTGCTGGTGCTTCTCCTGCTGCTGCTTCTCCTTGCTGCTGCTGCTGTGATGGACCAGCCCCAAGGCCTCAAAGCCTTGCTGCTGAAGGCCCTGAAGCCCCTGCCAGAGGAGGAAGAGGCAAGGAAAGGAGAAGGGGGAGAGGAAAACAGTACTCCATTTCCGAAGACCATGAGGAGGCGGTACTGGAATGGCTGAGGGAGAACGAGTATCTGTGAGGAACGGCCACAGGCTCTATCACGACACCAAGAGAAGAAAGCAGGCAGCTTGGAGAGAGAAGGTGGAGAGCCTGGGCTACACTGCTGATGTCCTCCTCGGGTGGTGGAAGCACATGGTATGGCAAGCTGCACCTGAAGAAATCCGGGCAGGCCACTGTCAAGCTCACTGACCAAGAGCACTATGTCATGGCCAGGTGCAGCTTCCTGGAGGGTGAGATCCACCACCGAGGAGCAGCCCCTCTGTCAACCCTCTCCCTCAGAAAGCCCACAGAGAGCCACTCCTCTTCCAGCCAGGAGACAGCTACTGTGTCCAGGCAGGTGCTCTTTGGGGGACAACAGAGACCACCCGACAGCTGCACTCCCCATGCCAGAGGACGTGGAGGATCCCCTGTCTCAGATGGAGCAAGAAGAAGCAGCCACCAGAGCACAACCCACACCCACCTCCATCTCCATCTCCACAGAAAGCAGGCAGAGAGGCAGACTGGAGAGACAGAGCCACACTGTCCTCTTGGAGATCAGGGACAAATCAAAGACCACAGATCTTCTCTCCCAGCTGGTCCACTTCGACATACCGTCCTCTAACGCAAGCCCTTCATCACGTACTTGAGCCAGACCCCCATGGACATGCCCGAGGCCCAGTACCAGTCAATGAAGGCTCTTCTGCACCACTCTCCAGGCCCAGCTGAACCTGCTCCTACCCAATCCAGGTCTGCTCCTCCACCTCAGGCGATGTCCACAGCCCTTCCACGGATTTAGCAGGCCCCTCGCCTACCAAGCCACCACTACCAGGACTTCCCACAGCAGAGGCAGCCCTTCCCAGTCCAGACCCAGTTCCTCGGATGCCCCAGAGGCCACAGACACCTCACCTGACCCAGCTGCAGACCAAACAGCCCCACTACACTCCTCCTTCCTCCACCCCACAGCCAAGCCCTTCGTCAGAACATCTGTCATCAGTCTTGGCCTCACATCCCAGGTACTTGAGGAAGGGCCTCTCATGTCAGGGACTGAGTCAGCTTTCTGAGAGCTTCCTGCACACACCATCTCCTGTTGTACTCTTGAGGCCAGGCACCCAATGACGCCTCAGACCAGCACTCCAGCAACAGCCACCTCCACAGTCCCTGGCCCCTTTACATCTGAGACCATGGGCACACCTACAAGACTGGAGAAGAGTGCCAGAGACTGAGTTGTTACCTGTTCACTTTATCTTTGCTTAAGACACTTTACTTGGGTCATTTTGCTTTTTTAATAAAGTCATACAATTTGTTATTAATAAAGGTTATTTTGCTTACACACTTGGTGCATTTTTTTTTACTTAATAAAGTGTTGGGGAAAACTTGGAAAAAAGGGTTAAGCCTTTGCATGCTTGTGGGATGGGTAAGGATAGCTGTGGGATGGATAGCTGTGGGATGGGGTAATGATAGCTGTGGGATGGGTAAGGATAGCTGTGGGATAAGATGATGTTGTGGGATGGGGTAAGGATAGCTGTGGGATAGATAAACCTCCAGTGCAAGCATAGTGGGACTGGATGAGTCCACATCACTCCAGCGCCACACATATAGCCCTTTATATCAATAACAATTTAATCTTGATCCACACATTTCAACATAAACAGAAACTCTTTATTAATGCCCTCTTCATTGTAAGTCCACTCAATATACAATGGCCCACACCTCATCCGTGTGATGAGACAGGCTCAAGGAAGACATCCATTAAGCATCTATCATCCTGTCTTGCCACTCCACTGCTTCCAGCTGGAGAGTGCACCAGTGTTTTCAGGAAGTTTGCGCTGCTTCTTCCCTTCACATGAAGCTCTGTTGGGGCCTTGCACATCCACAGTATCTATCAGGTTTCGCCCTTGCCTCCATTTAATAGGCTCCATGTCCCCATTGCCTGTTGGCGGTCCACAAGCCTATTCCGCAACACTGGGTAGCGAGTGCGCAGGATGTGGCAGGATGCAGCAACAATACTCCTCCTCACAGTCTGTGCGGTGATGCTGCACTGGTGGTGAGAAGTACTTGGAACCTGTTGGCCAGGATGCCAAGAGCATTCTCCACCTTTCCACGCGTCTTGCCTGGACAGCCTGTAGTTGAAGATCCTCTCTTACGGTGAGGCGGGCGTCGGAAGTGTAGGGATTCATGAGGTAGGTTGTGAGGAGAAGGCGTCATCCCATGATGAAGTGGGGCATCTGTGTGGTCGGTGGGCAGGGGGTCTGGATCTGGGAAGCCCATGATGAGGCGTTCCCAGGCCCTCCTTGAGGTCAACGTGGCGTTTGATAACCTGGGCATCTGAAGCTGGACCACGTTGCGCTGAAGACAATCGATGTGACGATGGAACTTGTATTCAGCATCGTAGTGGAATGGCAGAACGAGGGATGAGTGCTCGAAGACAGCCTTTGTAGGTGAAATAGTGACCCCAACTTGGCTGGAGCTTTGCAGCCACCGCTATCATCTAGGCTACGATCACTGCATAAATATGGTAATAATGATCACTGAACGGTGTGGGGGAAGTTTCACCTCTGATACCTACGTGCTCTGCAACTCCTTTCTTCAGCCTCTTCCAGTGAGAGGGTCAATCTGGAGAGCTCCACTCCAGGTATTCTTCGATGATGGGCCTGCACCACTTCTCTGACCACAATTGCTGATGTGTGTTGTTGGCACTCTCCAGCCCGTTTTAAACTGCATGCTCCTGTAGGTGGTCGCTGAGGCAGGTGGTACAGAGTCAGGTGGCACCTTGAGCCCAGGGTCCAGGGCTGGGCCAAGAAGTTGGTGTTTGCCTTGGTCACCTGGGTCTCAGCCGCTCCACCAACTTTCATCAAACATGGCGCTGGAGCATCCTCATGAAGTTCTGGAATGCACGAGGGTGCTGTGCGGTTCCTCAGCTTCCACCATCAGCTTGTTGTTGCCAGACTACTTCTTGGCTCACCTCCTTTTCTTCCGGTAGAACAGTTGAAAGAGCCTGTAGATGGCTTCGCACTGTTGGAGAATGATTGGGGGCTACCAAAAGGAGTGTTTACAGATCCATGGTGGAAGATGGACTGGATGCTGTGGAAGAGCAAGAGCCCAGATTAGGCTGAAGAGGTGTTCGGCTACAGGCAGAGGCTGCTGGACTGAAAGCTGAGATCCCAGGTGAGGTTCCTCCCCTTTTATAGCAATATAGGGATTTTTCCCCTCGTGTCCTTTTGCACCTCTAGGACATCCTCTAGACATCCTAAATATCCGAGATAGGCCCTCTGCAAACGTTTTTCGTTTTAAATGCTTGTACGCAAGCTGCATGCCGCTGTTCATTCATCCCGTCCGTGGCTACTTACGCTGGCAATGTCCGTTCCGCGTCCGTTTCGCTTCCTCCCTGTGTCTGTTTTCCGCTGGAGCGGATGCGAGTTGCGCGGATGCCCAGCGGATGCTGGTGGATGCCTAGCGGATATAGCGGATGCGTAACGGATGACAAGAGATGTAGAACGGATGTTCCCCATATGCATTGCAGATGCAGAATGGACACGTTGGATACATTTTCCACTCAAAAAGTTTTGAGCAGCTCAAAAGTTTTTGAGTGGATGGAATCTCAGTCGACAGATGCTGGATGGATAGAGAGTATGAAAAACGGATGCAGTGAGTACAGAACGGAAGCATCGCGTTAACTAACAGATGGCAAGTGTTTCTCTCCATTTTACATCCTCTTTCCATCCGTTGGTGCTGTGTGACAGGGGCTTTCTTCTGTAATTCCCTTTTCTGTAGTTTCCTTTTTCTTTGTTTGGCTTTCAAGACATTTCTCTTTTTAATTAACTCCTCAAACCTCCAAGTTTTAATTTCCATTCTTTTTTCCCTTTATTTTAATGTTCATTGCTCCATTTGTTCATTGGAGCTGGCTTGTTCTTTGATCAGCTCCTTCCCTTCTGGCACTCCTTGTTGTTCTTTGTTCTCCAGAATCGCCATTTCTATTAATTGTAAGGCAATATTGCATGATTCATTTCTTTCATGTAATATTTCCTTTATATTTCTTAATTCCATTTTTAGTTCTGCCATTTTCGACACTTCTTTTATATTTTCTTCATCCCTTTCTTTAATATTAAGTCCAAACCAATTGTCCAGTAATTTAATTTGACCAGTGTCTTTGATGTTCATTTCCAATTATCAACTTCTATTAATTCCTCTTGTTAAGTTTTTTCCAAAATCATCAAATAGTCCAATATCCATAAGTTTAAATTTATGCCAAAATCATCAAGCTGTCCCAGAGCAATTTCTTCAAGCTTCTTTCTTTTATCTTAATATTCTGTGTTTTCATTTTTCAGGGTTTCAATTTTATTGTAACAAAGTTCCTCTTGTTTTGTATCAAGTTGAAAGAACCAGGCACTTTTTTAAAAAAGTCACTACAATTTTCCTTTACTATTAGGTGGCACTCTCTGTTACATCCAAATTCCACCCTTTCTTTCCACTTTTCCAGCATTTATTTGAGGCTTTTAAGTTTCAAAAATTCAATAAGTCCAAATTATTAATCCTTTCCTTTAGGCACATTCAAGTTGAACATTTAATTATGCCTATTTAGTGCCAGAATCATATGTTTGTCCAAATTTTCTTCCAACTTCCTCCTTCAATTTAGCTCCTGTCAAAATTCAAATACTTTTTTATTTATTTCCACCTTTCTTTTCTCTCTCTGTGGTTGCCACTTTGTAATCCTTTTAGAAAAATTCTTTACACCTTAATTCTGGGATATCTTTATGTCCATAAATTATGCCTGGTCTCCTTGCTGTCCACTTCTTCACAGCTCCAGCTGTCAGGCTACGGAACTTTTCCCATTCAATCAACTAGAAGGAACTTCTGAAAACTTATCAAAACATATCAAAATGAATCCTTTATTGAGATGAGACAATTCATGTAGGGGTTAAAAGCAGCATCTAAAGTCTCTCAGGTATGAGAGATATATAAGGGAGTTTAAAACCCATCCCCTTATCTTGAAGTGTATTTAGTAAAACAAAGAGCCAACATGTTAATTCCCCCTCACCCCCTTTTTAGAACAATCTTTTTAAGAGTTTCCCATGGCATACCTAATTCCCCCACCCTCTTTTTTGAATGATCTTTTCCAGAGTTTCCCAGGACATATCTCACTGTGGAATTTTTATGGTCTCTTCATCTCCTGGCTGTCTCTCTCAGAGGTGATAGGTTCCGGCCATCTGGGTTTCATCCCTCCATTGTATCATGTGTAGGTTATACAAATTCAACATAAGATTAAATATATTCAGGTTACATCAAAGATTTCTTTATCAGTCTCCCCCCCCCTCTATTCTTCTTTCATTGAAGAAATGACAGATATACAGATCTGACACCAGCACAAACTTAATTCCCAGATAGCTTCCCATCTTCAGGGCAGCCATTAAAAACAGCTGCTTACTCCTGTCTTCGAGGGGAGTATACCTCGTCAGGAAGGGGCGATGTGGCTACCCTTGACCCAGCTGGTGGTCTCCCCCTCTTTCCCCATCCCTCTGAGGTAGATCCTGTCCTGTTTGAGACCCCTCCGACAGGGCAAACATGGATCAAAGCCACACACAATCATGGTCTCCAGTCCATTATCGATGGAAGCACCACCCAGGCTTATTTCATTATTGATGTAATTCAGTAACAGAATATTATTTATTTACCTATGTATATTATTCACAAAGCAGCACAAATTAATGAATTCCACAAGTTTTCTGAAAGTGTCAAATTAGAAATGACTGGCAGATGGTAGCTGATGCTATATTTATGAACTTCATTAAAAATAAAGAAAAAAAGACTTCCTTGTGCAAAAAAGAGGAACTATCATGAGTTGATTCTCATTAAAAAAAATGAGGCACACTGAATAACTTTAATATATTCATGCCATATATTGAAGTGCTGCAGATTTTTCATAATTATGTTCATTCATAACTACATTTGTGTGAATTCTCTGGTGGAAAACTGAATTAATTTACCACCTGGCTTTACTTACTATATGCAAAGAAACAATTTAAGACTTTGTTCAACATTGTTGGAAAATACATTAACTCTTAAATAACACTAAAGATTTGCTCTATTTCCTCTGCTTTTAAAGGGACAGATTTATTCTACTGAAAAGATCTCAAATCTCATAGACTTGGAGATCTAATGGGAACTCTGGGAACCTCTGCAGTTTTTTGGGGATTCATCACTGAATCAAGTCAATAATTAAAAATACCCATCAACATGCAACTTTTGTGCACTACTTTATGAATGTGAAAGTTGTAGATATAGGGCATTTCAGGTGTACCATTTTTCTAGTTGTTTTGAAATTGATTCCAACTTTTCCAAGGAATGCAACAAAGATAAACCATAATTTTTATAGTTGTTAAATATGAGAACCAATGTAAAACATAGAATCATTTTGTTTGGTAGTCATTTTTGATGAAGCACATATAGTGATAGAGCATGAAGGTGCAGAGTTCAACAATATGATTAAAGTCCATGTCAAACTGCACCAATGGATGGAAAGAGGATATAAAACGGAGAGAAACACTTGCCATCCATTGGTTAACGCGATTCATCCGTTTTGTACTCACTGCCTCTGTTTTTCATCCTCTCTATCCATCCAACATCCGTCGACTGAGGTTCCATCCGCTCAAAAAGTTTTGAGCTGCTAAAAACTTTTGAGTGAAAAAATGTATCCAATATTGCGTCCGTTCTGCATCCGCAACGCATACGGAAACATCTGTTCTACATCCGTCGTCATCCGTTAACACTCCGCTAATATCCGCTAGGCATCCGCTGGCAATCCGTCAGCTCAAATCCGCTCCAGCGGAAAATGGACACGGGGAGGAGCCGACGTGACGTGAACGGACGTGCCAGCATTAGTAGCACGGATGGAGAAAGATGAAAAGCAGATCAGCTCGCAAAGAAAGCATTATAAATGGAAAAAAAGTTCGCAGAGGGACCTATCTCGGATATTAGAGGTGTCTAGAGGATGCCAAGAGGATGCAAAAGGACACCTAGTGCAAAACCTATATTGCCTATAAAAAGGGGAGGAACTCACCTATATCTCACTTTCAGTCAGCAGCCCTGCCTTGGCAGACCTCTTCAGCCTTATCTGGCTCTTGCTCTTCCACAGCATCCAGTCATCTCCACCATGGATCGTAACACACTCCTTTTGGTATAGCCCCCATCATTCTCCGAACAGATGCGAAGCCATCTACAGGCTCTTTCAACTGTTCTACGGGAAGAAAAGGCGGTGGCCAAGAAAGTGTCTGGCAACAACAAAGCTGATGGTGAAGCTGAGAACGAACCTCGTGCAGTCCAGAACTTCATGAGGATGCCTCCAGCCATGTTTGATGATAAGTTGTGGAGCGGCTGGACCCAGGTTGACCAAGGCAAACACCAACTTCTGCCCAGCCTGGACCTGGGCTCAAGTGGCACTGATTCTGCACCACCTGGCCTCAGGGACCACCTACGGAGCATGCAGTACGGTTGGAGAGCTGCACCACAACACCATCAGCATGTGGTCAGAGAAGTGGTGCAGGCCATCATCGAAGAATACCTGGAGAGCTCCTCCAGGCCCCTCCACTGAGAAGGCTGGAAGAAAGTTGCAGAGCAGTGGTATCAGAAGTGGAACTTTCCCCACACCGTTGGATTCATGATGGGAAGCACGTGGCCTGCAAAAGCTCCAGCCAACTCAGGGACCACTTATCTCCAGGACATGGGGTGTCAGCCCCAATACCGATGACAGATGTACTGAGGCGGGCTTGGCCTGTGGGGTGGAGGAAGAGTAGTGTGTGGGGCTGTCTGGTCTGCAGCTGGGGGAGGCTGGCCTCCGTGGCATCAGTGGCACCGGTGGGCATCGCTGTACGTGTACTGGACTGGAAGGGCTGCGCTGTGCTGCTGAGCGTCCTGGTAGCCATAGTCTTGGTAGGAAGGCCTGTGAAGCCTTGGAGGAGCAGTGACATCACCTGGGGTGGAGGAGCAGGCCTGGACTGGGTGTGAGCAGGTTCAGCTTGGTCTGGAGGGTTGTGAAGAAGATCGGTGATTCCTGTCCTCACCCACTTGGTACTGGGGTTCCAACATGTTCATGAGGGGTCTGGTTGACGTAGGGAGGAAGGGCTTGCGGTTGGAGGATGGGGCATTGTTTGTGTACCAAGCTGAGAGGAGGGATCTACGCTGCTTTTGATTGTGTCCTCTGATCTCCAGCAGGACAGTGTCTGGCTCTCTGCCTGCTTTCTGTGGAGTTGGAGTGGGGGTGGATGTGTTTGGCTGTTGGTGGCAGTGCCCTCTCCTTGCTCCCACTGCGTCAGGAGTCCTCCACGCGCTCTGCCAGGGGGTAGTACAGCTGTCGCGGGTCTCCGTCATGGCACGCTCCACAGATACCTGCCTGGACACGAACTGACTCTTTGCAAGAAGAGGTCTGGCTCTCAGCAGGCTACCTGAGAGAGAGCGGTTGTGAGAGGGGCTGCTCCTCAGTGCGGGATCTACCCCTCCAAAAGCTGCACTTGGCATCCGCGTAGGTCTCTCTGTCCATCAGGCTTGGAACACCGCGGCCTGGCAGATTTCTTGAGTGTCGAGCTTCCCGTACCAGCGTGTGCATGTCTTCCACCAGCCGCACAAGCACCATCGAGTGTAGCCCAGGCTCTCCGCCTTCTCTCTCACAGCAGTCTGCTTCCTCTTGGTGTCTCGATAGAGCCTTGTGTCTCCTCTCGCAAAGATGATTCATTCTCCTCAGCCACTCCAGCACACTCCTCCTTCATGTTCCTCTTCCCATTGGTTTTATTGCGCTCCTTCCCTTCAACCCGCGTCTGCCTCTTCTCCCTTTGGCAGGGCCATACTGGGGCCCGTCATAAGGGCTTCGAGGTTGAAGAGGCTGCTCCTCCACCCACAGCAGCAGCAGACGAAACAACAATTAGTCGCAGCAAAGCAGACCAGCAGGACAGCAGCAAGCAGCAGGAGACCAGCAGGCAGCAGCAGACCAGGGAGAGAAGCAGGACCAGGAAGTACCAGCACAACCAGCAGGACCAGCAGCGACCAGGAGCACCAGCAGACCAGCGACAGGAGCACCAGCAGGACCCAGCAGGAGCAGGGCAGTGCCAGCAGAATAAGCACCAGCGGACCAAAGCAGGACCAGAGAGGCAGCGCCGGCAGAGGTAAGCACCAGCAGAAAGCACCAGCACCAGGAGCAGTGCTAGCAGTAAGCACCAGCAAGAAGCACCAGCACCAGGACAGTGCCAGCAGGTAAGCATCAGCAGGAAGCACCACCACAGATGCGCAATCAGCAAAGCACCACCACCAAGAAGCAGCATCAGCAAGTAAGCACCAGGCACAAGGCACCAACCACCCGAAGCAGGTATCAGCAGAAGGCACCACCTCGCAAAGCAGCGTCAGCAAAGCACCATCACCAGGCGATCGAGGCCAGCAGCAGAAGCCCAGCAGAAGCGAGTCAGGGGGCCAGGGTGGGAGGTGCTCGGTCCCTTTGCCCAGGGCTGCAGCAGATGCAGCGGCTTCCTTCTTCCCATGGTTGTTGGTTGAGCTGGAGTGACTGGCTGGCTGGCTGGCAAGCGTGTCTGAAGCAGGTCTTTCCTCTGAATGGTGACCGTCTTGCAAGCTGCTTCCCTTTATATCGTGGGCTGATGCAATGCATCCTCCCGTAATGTGCAGTGAACGCTAGGCATCCACTAGGCTTCCGCTCTGCATCCGCATTCATCCGCTCAGAATCGCTCGGCATCTGCTCTTTCGCATTCCGCGTTCCACTTTGTGTTGCTCCCCCGGAAGCCTGTGGGATGTGCCATCTGCTCCATCACTAGGCTTCCGTGGAGCATCCGCTTTCCCTCCGCCCTACGTCTCCCCCCATCCCGTTCCTTTCCGGCTGTCCGCATCTCGCTCTGGTTATGCAAATTCGGGGCACTTTTGAGAGCGGATAACAATGGATGGAACATTTTGCTCGTCCGCTGTGTCTTTTTTACAAACGTTTTGCATTCGTCAGCCAGTGTGACAGGGCCTTAAGCTTCTGGATCATTTGGATGTTTCTTGCTTTTATTCTGAATGCCTGTGAGGAAAAGGGCCTACTCATTTTTGAGTATTTCTGCTTTTAAAATACTGTACAGATGATAAATTCCATATGCTGATGAAAGTCTTTACATGCTATTTACATGCTATTCTTGTTTATATAAAATATGTGTGCATGTTTTCATGACAAAATGGAAATTTTATATCTCAGCGATTGAAAAATGAAGAAAAAAACTTAGAAGTTTTGGCCAATAATTTCTTGTGATCACATTATATAACTATTTTTCAGAATCAGGAGTATCACTTTGAAATGATAAGAAAGATTTTGAGTCTGGTAGAAGCTCATGAGCAGGAAGAAATAAAGATTATTTGATTTGATTTGAAAAACTTCCTAATGTTTCATGTTAAGTCTTTCAGTAACTATTACATATAGTCTTAGCTTTCTCATGAGACTTAACACATCCTGTTTCTTTAATATGTCTGTGAACAGGACAGTGGTGGGATTCAAATGTTTTTAGTACCATTTCTGTGGGTGTGGCTTGGTGGACATGGCAGGGGAAAGATACTGTAAAATCTCCAGTCAGAAGTGGTATTTGCCAATTCTCTGAACTACTCAAAATTCCCACTACCAGTTTTGCAGAACTGGTCAGAACCTGCTGAATACCACCTCTGGAACAGGATCCCCTGCCAGGTTTTTTTTATTGATTTGTAGAAAATATATTTAAAATTATTCCAAGCTTTTTTGAGGCATAGCTGATTAATGTTTTTGTTACCTCAGTTTCAGATATGGAGTACATGTACTCTTTCATCAGGAAATATTTTCTCAAGAAAGTTATAATCAGCATAGCTAATTTGCTGACTGAAAAAAAAGAAGAAAAAATGGATTAAGTTATTTAAATTATGTCCTCACCAGAGACACTATTCCAATTCAAGTGCAGAATTAGATCTGCTTAAGATTTTATTAATTACCAAAATATTGAATTAATTTCCTAATTTACCCCTTTAAATGTGTTTTCTAAAATTATTGACTTCAATATTTTAGTTATTTCAGCCAACTTAGTTTTAATTCAGCTAGTACTGACTAGTTTGTCATTTCAAATTACTTTGATTTTGATAGTTCTGTTTGAAATAAGACTAAATAATAATTTCAAATAAAATCCAATGTGATATTTCTAATTGAAAATGTTTCTACAAACGTTTTCATGAACCCATGAATACCTTATCAATGACAATGATATAATATGTGTAGTAATTAGAAGAGTTGATAAAGTCAACAATGGCCTGCTTTAATATCTGTCACCTAATCTGATTAAAGTTATGAAAGAGAAATAGAAGGAAATAGATAGAATAGATGGAAAGATAATAAAGAGAATTTTCATTCAACATGACTATTCCTTTTTTCCTTTTTTACATAGTGTCATTACTCAGTGAAGAAGGCAGCTTCCTTTTTGGGAATTGGCACACAAAATGTTTACTTTGTCAAAAGTGATGACAGGTAAGGATTCTACACATTGAATTGATTAAATCCATTTTACCATGCTGTATAACTGTAAACAATTACCTGTTGAACATAACTGAAAAGTTTTACATCTGTGTCCTATAGAGGTAAGATGATTCCTGAGGAACTTGAGAAACAAGTCCAACAGGCAAGGAATGAGGTGAGAAGGGGAAAGCATGAAAGAGTCTACATGTGAATTTTGAGAATGCCAATCCTTTGGGGACTTTGCTTGGAAATGGGCGGAAATGGGAGTAAATGCAAGATAAAGCAGGAAAGTACACACATGGGATAATGTTTTCAGTCTACAGATTGGTCAGTGGAGCTATGCATATCATCTAGAGCTTTGGTTTGCTTTAAAGTATGCCTTCAAAATTGCTGTACTACATAATGTAACCTCCCCCTTTTACATAGTGAAAGTGCTTTACATTGTATCACTCAACACTGTTAATAGCTGAAACAGTTGAAGAAGGAGGCTGTCTCAGATGCATATAATGCTTTCGCAGTACAGTTTGGATTGTTCCTATAGTAGGCCTTGTCAAGGTAAAGTATCTCTACTTTGCATAGATCTGTTGCAGTAAGTCACATTTTCAAACACTTTGATTTGCAGAAGATCAAAATGTTGGGTATGTTTACAGAATGGTAGAGGTTTCAGAACATCAAAGATCATGTTCTACCCCAATGACTACTGTCCATCCCAGTTCATTTTTGAGGTCTATCAATGTTAAGAAAACTATAGGAAGAAAGCATATATTTTTGTTTTAGCTTTTTATTTTATTGCAATCCATAATTATAAGGGGAGGAGGTGACCCTGAATTATTCTAGTTCCTCTCTTTCACTCTTGGTATTATTTTCTTATTTCAATAGAGTCTCAAATTGGCACTGAAAATGGTCAATATTGCAGCTCTAAACTTTTCTCATTGCTTATTTCACTGCCAGTGTCAAAGATAAGGAATATCTTGCTTATTCTGTGCTTTAAGATTGTTGAGAATGCCTGCTTTAACAGTGTTCATTATTTGATCAGAAATTTCATCCAATTTGAACAGAAAAAAAAATACAAGCTACCTATTTTTGAAAAGCAAACCAGTCTTGTATTAAATATTCTATTCATTGTCTTAAGAAAATATCAATGAAATTTTTATTATTTTAAATGAAAATAATTGCAGGGTGTTCTGTGTTTTTTTAAAATAATAATTATCCACAGTGAAAATTAACTTGAAATAGAAACTATAAGAAGTTGAAATATTATTTTATCTCACTGTTTTACACCTAGCATTGAGGCAAGTAATATTTATTGTGTTGCTTAATAGATTATAGGAAAGTCTGCATTTCTATAATTTTCACAAGTTAACCATATGAAGGTGTCACAATAGAAACATCTAGAAGTCCCAAGTTACTCTAAAATGACAAAATGTCTATATACCAATAGAAGCATAGACATAAGAAATATATTGTCTTTAAACATTTGAGAGTTTTATGGTCTGGAGAACTGAATACAATCACAGATCAGTTTCAAACTGCTTAAGGAAGCAAAAATACAAAGCTGGTTTCATGTTTTTTTTTAAATTCATAAGAGATTAGTTTGACTTAACATAAAGTGTGGAGACAAGAAAGGGAGTGGAATTTTCTAACATACAGGATGTCTTTTTTCTTCCCACTGACACAATGTCAGTACCACTGAAGCACCAGTGAAAATGTATCTGACAATTTTTTCAGCTAATTTCAGGATTACAATGCACATGAAAAGACAATTTTTACAAGATAAACTTACTGCTATTCCCTATCTACTGCTAAAGTTAAACTTAAAAAACCTACTTAAAGTTATATCACAGCTGGAAGAATTATGTTTAGTGAGATTTATGAAGTCATTCTGTTGGTTTCAGAAGATATTATTTTGCATCTGTGTTCAGTCTTTAAGTTTGTAAATAAAAGTTATTCTAATCAATAGTTCAGTGCAGTGAAAACTTATAGTCTTGGGAAGATAATTTTCATTGATTTGATGTTTTTGCTTTAGGCTTTTGGAATGAGAACATTTTGTTATTTTATAAAAGTACCTGAGTACAAGTCCTGAGTATCGCAGATGACTGTTAAAAACAACTAAATACTGAAAATGTAATGATAATATATGAATGAGGATAACACTGAAGTTAGTTGAATGACACAGCTTTAGAGAAATGTGGTAACAAATCCTAGAACATCAGTAATCGGGTATTCCTATTCTGAATTTGATATTTGGAAGGATTAGAAGTTTGCTTACGGCTTTATCCATTTTGTGTCAGGTTTCCCAATTCAAGTTGATTTCATAAACCACCGTTTCTTCCCCTAACTTTCTTTTCCAAGACAACTTATTACGCCAGTAATTGTTAATGAGTTCCTTCTGAATATGGATATGGCACCTATAACTGCAGAGGCAACAGTTCTTTAGGTTCCATATGTACTTCCAACATATATTACAGTTTGTAATGTGTAATTAAATAGCCATTAGCTCTGATTCCTCTTTTGGATCAATCTCTTCCTTAAAAAACTTCCATGGTATTATTTCAGAATTCAGTCAGATTGCATCCAGAATTAAATGTGAAGTTCGTGTATTTCCAGTAATAACATTCACTGATAGCTCATTCTACAGTCATTCTTCATCCACCCTTGTCCTTTCATATTGATAGAGATATGTATAAATAAATACTTAATACAGCAGGTACTTGATTTGTTATTTATTTGTAAATAACAACTTTTTACTCCTTTTAACAATTGCAAATCTGTGTGCAGTTCAATTAAACTAAAAATAAATCACTTGATTTTAAAACATTTTTAATTAAAATTGGATAAGTCTACCAGCTTCTCACATGAATAGAATCATATAATTGGAAAGGACTCTCTAGGATATCAAATCCAATTCTAGTCAACACAGGAATTCAAATTGAAGTGTTCTCTACCATCTGTTGGACCTAACTAGGCATTTCTTTCTCTCCTAATGTTTAGTCAGAATTTGCTTTCCTGTAATTTAAACCTGTAATCCCATGTCATATATTCTGGAATAATGGAAGGATATATGTATGCACACATATCAATCTGTGTGTCAAAAATAGCATAATATCTTGTCTGTTTTAACGTCTCCCTTCAATGGATTCGGTTGTTGACTGTCTTCTGTGGTAGAAGAATAGATATGAAAGTATTTTTCAGCATCCTCAAGGCTCATTATTTCCAATGTCTTTAATCTTAGTTAGTTTCTTAGTCATTTTCATTGCATTTCTGTGAACTTGTTTCAATTTTTTGAAATCCTTTTTAATGTGGGATTCCCAGAAATAGGCACAATACTCAGAGTGGGCTTTGACCAATACAGAATAAAAATAAATTATAATTTCTTATTATCATTTACATTCCTAATTATATTTCTATAATTACATATTAACCTATTGTTTATTCAGCCTAAAATTATATTGCTGTTTTAAAAGTAATTTCCCCTGCCAGACTCATATTCAGCTTGTAATAAACTACTGTTTCAAAGTCATTTCCCAATTTTATTATCAAACTAATTTGACTCATTCCGTACTCATGTATTTGATTTTTATTTCCTAAAGCTACTTCTTTTTTCTATGAAGATTAATTTGAATTTAATTTCTGTCCAGCAAATTTTAGTGATGTGCATTCTTATTATGGTTTGTTGTACCATCAACCAGATATTTAGATTGGGTTTGGCAATTTTCTCCACCTGAAATAAGATATTATTTAAAAATATTAAAAATATTATCAGAAGATGTAAACTGTTCCAAGTAAAGGTGTCTTTTACAATTGACTGATGGTGATTTTTCAGTGCTGACGGTGTTCAACTGATTCTCAGAATGTTTGGAATTGCACTCAAGACAGCTATTACTATCTTTGTTTTCTTTTGTCACAGTTCTACTTCTATTCTATTCTTTCTGAATGCCATCCAAGATTCTTTCTTTTTTTATATATAAAAGTTTTATTTAACTTTTCACAAAACATACAAATACAAACAGAATATTTTTTTTTGAGAACAGTGTGGCCCCGGGTTATCACTTCTCCATACAGACATAAAGCCCATGTCACACTGCACCAACGGATGGAAAGAGGATGTAAAACGGAGAGAAACACTTGCCAT
>BHFT01040673.1:0-25202 GCA_004320025.1 Laticauda laticaudata
CGATGCCACCGATGCCACCACGCCACTGATGCCAGCCACACGCCACTGATGCCACCCACCATCACGATGCCACCCACCGCCCAGTTCCTCAACCCAGCTGCCAGACCAGACCAGCCCCACTACATCATGGCTCCTTCCTCCACCCCACAGCAGCCAGGCCTCAGTACATCTGTTCCTTCGGTACTGGGGCTGACACCCCATGGAATGGAAGGACAGGAAGCTCTCAAAATATCCACGCAGGTCTGAGCCAGCTGTCCTGAGAGGCTTCATCAAAAACACCGTCCCATGCTTGTCCTCTCGGGGCAGGCACCCCCAGTGGCGCCTCAGACAGCACTCAGCCACAGCACCTACCCACAGCCCTTGGCCTTCACCCCTGAGCTGGGCATGCACCTCAGAGTGACCAAAAGAGTGCCAGCAGGACTGCAGGTGGCTACTGTTTGATTTATTTGGACACTTGACTTGCTGTCCATCTTTTCTTTTACATCTTGTTATGAATAAACGAATATTCATTTGGCTTACACACTTGCCTCATTTATTTTTGTACAAAAAAGTCTTGGTGAACTTTTAGAATGGTTTAGCCTTTGCGATGGTTGTGGGATGGCGTTAAGATGCGAAGTGAGGCAGTGGGCAGCGGATAACCTTGTCGGGATGGTAATAGCTTGCTTGTGGGAGGATACCTTTGGGCTGGGTTAAGATAGTGTGGCATGGGTTTAGATAGCCAGTGGGATGGGCAGGGGATACCTGTGGGACATGGGTTGAGGTGGTTAAGATAGCTTGTCGGGATAGATAACACCTCCAGTGAAGTTATAGGGATATATGGCTCCACCCTCCTAGGTTTGCCACACCTAATGGCCTTTATTATTCAAATATAAGTGTAATTTCAAAATCATCCAACACATCTATCAACATAAACACACAAAACTCTTTATTAATGCCCTGATTCATTGTAGGCCCCCCAACATACATGGCCAAAAAAGTCTCCATCTGTGTTGATTGTGAGCAAACTGAAGGAGACTCCATTAAATATCCTACCATCCTGTCTTGCCCGCACTGCTCACAGGTGGGAGTTGCACCAGTGTTTCAGGAGTTGCGCTGCTTCGTTCCTTCATTGAGGCCTCTGTTGGGGCCCTTGACTTCCTCAAGTGTGCTATCAGGTTTTTCGCCCTTGCCTCCATTCCCCAGGCTCATGTCGCCATATGCCTTGTTGCGAGTCCATGACAGCCGTTCTGCAACATGCCGGTAGCCGGGTGCGCATGAGATTTTGCAGGATGCAGCAACTTCACGATCCTCTCACCACGGGTCCTCCTGGGCAATGACTGCATGGTGTGACGAAAGTACCTGGACCTTTGCCAGCGATGCCAAAATGGCGTTCATCACCACCCATCTTGCCCTGGCAGCCGTGTAGTTGAAAGAATCCTCTCTTCCACGGGTCGAGGCATCTGAAGCTGTAGGGTATCATGAGGTACTTTCTGAGGGAGAAGGCGTCATCCCCCCCGAGTTTGAAGTAGGGCCACTCTTGCGTATGTCGCTTGGGCAGGGGGTCTGGATCTGGGAAAGCCCATGATGAAGGTTTGCTTTACCAGCCCCTCCTGAGTTGCATACTCGGCATCTGAAAGAGAGCCGTTGACCTGAAGGCATCGATATACATGAAAGTTGTAGTCAGCGATCGACGCATGGCGAAGGAATGATTTTTGATGAGAACGCCCTATGTAGCTTGAAATACGTGGACCCCGACTTGGTGCGCTTTGCAGGCCACGTGTTGCCATCTATGGCTCCATCGGTGTGGGGACGTTCCACTTCTGATACCATGCTCCTGCACAAACTTTCTTCCAACAACCTTCCATTCAGTGGAGGGGCACTGGGGAGCTCTGCACGGTATTCTTCGATGTGGCCTGGACACCACTTCTATGCACACAATGCTGATGGTGTTGTGCTGGCACCCTCCAGCCGTACTGCATGCTCCTTTGGTGGTCCTGGGCCAGGTGGCGCAGAGTGAGTGCCCTTGGAGCCCAGGTTCCAGGCTGGGCCGGAAGTTGCGTGTCTTGCTTTGGTTCCAACCTGGTGTCAGCCGCTGCACAACTTAACGTCAACATGGCTGGAGGTATCCTCATGAAGTTACTGGAACTGCAGCGTGTCTTCGCTTCCTTGAGCTCCACCCATCAGCTTGTTGTACATCCGTACTCTAGCTCTATCTCCCAATCCCAATCTTCGTTCACCTAACACTTCTTGGCCACTCTTTTTCTCTCCCGTGTAGAGGTCCACAGAGCCTGTAGATGCTTCGCACTGTTGCAGAAAGGATCGAGTGGCTTGCAAAGAGACTGTGTTACGATCCACGAGTTGGACATGATGGAGCTGTGGAAGAGCAAAGGGCAGATGGAAGGATGCAGAGTCTGCACAGCAGGGCTGCTGGATGAAAGTGCGATCCGGAAGTTGCTCCCCCTACTTTTATAGCAATATAGGTTTTCCACTATGTGTCCCTTTGATTCCTCTAGGGGCATCTCGTAGACATCCTTAAAGCCCTGTCACGCTGCACACGGATGCAAAGAGGATGTAAAACCGGACAAAAAAGCTTTGCCATCCGTTGGAGTAGTTAACGCGATGTAACTCCTGCCTCCGATTTTGGTTCTCTCTATCAATCCAGATCGTTTATTGATGTTTAATCCGCTCAAGAAAAGTTTTTGAGTGCTCAAAACTTTTGCGTAGAAAATGTATCAATTCATTGTTATGCATCGATTCATCCGCTCAGGCATTCCGTTCTGGCATCCCCTACGATCGCTTATACGCTAAGCATCCGGCTGCGCATCGTGCAACTCCATGCGCCTGGACGAGGGAGGAAGCAGAACGGACAGCAAATGGTGCAGAACGGAATGCTAGCGAAACAAAGCGTTTAAGACGGAAAAAACCGTCGCAGAGGGGACCTATTATACGGATATTAAGGATGTCATAGAAGGATGCCTAGGGATGCCTTAGAGGATGCAAGGGGATACCTAATACTGCCTATAAAAAAGGCGGGCAGCAAACACATTGGATCTCACTTGTCAGAACCAGCAGCCCTGCTGCAGACCTCTGCAGCCTTCAATCTGCCTCTTCCTCTTACCACAGCTCCATCATGTCCACCGTGGATCATAACACAGTCTTATTGGCAGCCACCTCCTTCTGCAAACAGTGCGAAGCCAGTCTACAGGGCTTTGTGAACTCTTCTAATGGGTTAGAAGGAGGCGCAAGACGCGTCCTGGTACGAAGGTGGTTTGCCAGAATTAGCGAGGACGGACTGTACCAACAAGCTTGATGGTGGAGCTCACGGAACGAAGGACACTCGTGCATTCCAAAACTTCATGAGGCAATGCCTCAGCCATCTGTTTGACGAAGTTGTGCAGCGGCTGGACACCAGGATTGACCCAAGGCAACACCAACTTCCGGCCCAGCCTAGGAACCTGGGGTCAAGATGGCACTACAAATTGCTCCACCTGGCCTCAGGGCGACCCCTACAGGAGCATGCAGTTACGGCTGGAGAGGGTGACCACCCCAACACCCACCAGGCCTTGTGGTCAGAGAAGATGTGGTGCAGGCCATCAATTGAAGAATACATTGGAGGAGCTCCTCCAGTGCCCTCCACTGAAGAAGGCTGGAAGAAAAGTTGCGAGCAAGTAGTATCAGAAGTGGAAACTTCCCCCCACACCGTTGATGCCATAGATGCACAGCAGTGGCCTGCAAGAGCTCCGGCAAGTCAGGGTTCCACTCTATTTCAATTACAAGGGCTTCTGCCCTGCAAAAGGTCATGCCATTTTACTGTGTATATAGTCTGGAAATTTGAGTAAACACCCAGGAAATGCACAGCTAGGAACAGTATCCATCCTATCAGAATGAGAGCAAATATTGTCAGGAGGGAAGGGACAGTTCTGGTCTGTTCAATATTTCATTAATTATTTGGGATTGAGAGCAAAGAAATAAATGTTTCCCAATTTGCCAAGATAACAAAAGATGCGTTTGGCTTTAATGGTTTAAAATACCTTAAAAAAGCAGCTATGGAATTCAAAAGATTATTGATTAATTAGACACATTAAAACCACAAAATAAAATATTTATAAGAGATGAATCTTTTCAATCTGGGGAAATAAACATAAAGTTACAATAACTGATATTTCATACACTTTGTTCCAACTCTTCCTTTTCTCTTTTGAGGAAGATCAGTTAAGGAGCAAAAGCAAACAGAAAGAATTGGGGAAAGAGAGTTCCCCCTGGAAAACCTAACATCATACCCAGAAGATACTGGAAAGATAATAAAAAAAACATTTTTCTTGCAACATCAAGAAACAAGTAAAGTAATACACTCAGCAGTCAAGCATGCGGTTTGTTAAAAACATATCATGCCAAACCCAATCTTATTTCATTCTTCAAACAGTGACTAAATTAGTAGACCAGCAAAACTATCGTGGACATATATATTTAGATTTCAGCAAGGCTTCGCATAAGTAGACACAACCTCTTCTTAGTTAAGCCTAGAAAAAAAGTGGACGTAGCCCACAACCCACTAAGCATGGCCAATTTCACAACTGGCTGGCAACCATACTCAACGAGTAAGTCCTTATGGGTTAAATCTACAATGGAGGGAAAGTAAGCCAGTGGGATGCCACAAAGGTTCTGTCTTAGGCCCATACTGTCTTCAATATCTTTACATTACACTACTTAGAATGACGGGAATAGAAGGGGAACTTACCAAATTTGCAGATGATTTACTAAGCGCTGAGCAGGAATAGCTGAAACCAAGAGGATAGGCTCAAGATCAGATGTGATCTTGACAGATAGGAAAATGGGCCTACTATCTGAATAAAATGAAAAATTCATTTAGGAAAAGTAAGTCACTAACTTAGGCAGAAAAACAAAAAGTACCCTATAGCACTGCGGTTTGAACCAGGCTTCAATGCAGTAACTGTGAGAGGAATCTTGGAGTCTTTGTGGACAACCAGCTAAAACATGAGCCGGTAGTATGCAGCAGCCACCAAAAAAAGGCTAATGCAATCCTAAGTATGGTACAACAGGAGGGATACAGTCAAGATCAAGGAAAATACTAATACCACTCTATAAAAGCCTTAGAAGACCACACCTGAGTTACTGCATCCAGTTTGGTCACCACATTCATAAAAAAAGATGTGAGGACTCTAGAAAAAGTACAGAGAAGAGCAACCAGGATTATTAGGGATGGAGACTAAAAACATATGAAGAAATGGATTACAGGAACTTGTTATGGCCATCTAGTGAACCGAGAAGACCAGGGGAAAACATTGATAGCAGTCTTTCAATAATTTGAGAGCTGCCACAAGGGAGGAAGGGAGTCAAGATATTTTTTAAAGCTCCTGTAGGCCAGAAGGAATAATGGATGGAAATGAGAAGGGAGAGATTTAACCTGGAAACAGGAAGAAAACTTTTCTGCAGTAGGAAACAATCAACCAATGAACAGCTTTGCCTCAGAAGTTGTCTGGGAGCGCCATCGTGGTGGAGCTTTCAAGAAGAGATTGGGACTGACATTTGTCAGAAATCGAGTGTGGGTTCTCCGCTTGGGTGGAGGGTTGACTAGATGACATACAAGGTCCCTTCCAACTCTGATGTATTGTATCTGTCATCTATCTGTATCTAAACACTGAAGGAACTGTTTTATGGTTGGTTTTTATTTAAAAAGTTTGTGTATTGGAGGAGTATTATGTATTTTATTTATAATACCTTGTAGGAATCTTGTCCACCATTAGTTGGGGTTGGCAATATATAAACCAACAATGTATGTTTGTAGCTTTAAGACAAAGTTACTGTATTGAATTTGTTTATGTTCCGATTTGGTTGATGTATATTGCCACAATTACATAAGAGGAGGCTTAAGAGATCATAGCTTGCCCTCTGACATTATCCTCTCTCTGACATTCCTGTACTCCTCTGCTTATATTTTGATATTTTTGTTTACTAGGAAATGGACAAAAGGCAACTTGGTACAGAAGGACTTTGTTAGCATTGGATATTCCTATTGGACCTGTTAAAACGTATGATGACCTGGATCGTTTTTATTTGGAATGTGCTTATTTTTCTTAAAGTAAACTTTAACTCAATTAGTTGTATCTGTGTGTGCGCTGGATAAATTATTCATAAATATTCTCATAATGTTTTCAAATGTGCATACTCCTTGTTACTCAGGGTTATTCTTGTCATATCATAACGATGGGTTATGGGCCCAGAGAGATATTGAGAATCAGTGTGAGTTCACAGTTTCATATTCCAGACAGCTGATTACAGTTTATTGTTAAACTACCAATAGCATAAGAACAGCTCAACCAGATAACCGGTTGTGATGGAACAAAACTATGTTTCCTGGATATTAAGATGGATTATGGAACTGTAGTGAATAGTCCACCAGATGCTAAAGCTTGGGGACCCCATTGATGATGAGATACAGAAAATAGCGACTTTAATGGGATAAATGAAAGGCTCTTTCTTTCTTTCTTATTTCCTATCCATGATAAATATTATTAAAATGCAACGACCCAAATTGGTACTTAAACGTATAAAATGGACTGAATGCGTTGATCAGCAGTATAGTTCATATTCGTAGGTGAAGAATCTTTGCTGCTAAGGTTTTGGGAAATTTTTGGAGGAGGGATTTATGTTTCAAGATAGTTTGGTTGGCCCACTAACCTTACACCAAAAAACTGTTTAGAGCCTGTCTTATAAAGGTGGTGATATGGTTAGCTCATTTGTTAAGCTCATTTCTATAGGAAAAGGGACTTCTCACAAGCCTAAAGAAAAAGAATGATTTTTCGGAGAGTTTGCATCAAGTTTACATCATTCTTTTCTTCTTTGGATGGAACTATGTGATTATGTGCTTTACACTCGGAAGTTTTAAACAGAGATGAACTTACCATTGACTGCTAATGGGAAGCTGTTAGAAGAGTCAAGAAGAGGAAGGTAGGAAATCAAACTGAGAGTAAGCACAACCACAGGAACGAAAAACTGTTTTCAGGCTTGCACTATATTGTTTGGAAACTGGTTTTCCTTGTTGAGGCTAAAGTTCATATAGCCAGATACTACTAAAAAGAGTTAAGAACAGATGCTATTAATATTCAGAGAGCTTATAAAGGATGTTGAGTTTAGCGCATATCAAGTACAACTAATCACTGTAACCATGATTATATGGGTAGTCACAGTGGTTTGTATCGTAGTGCTTAAACTAAAAGTTAAGAGAGGTTTTTCAGCATGAAAAGAGTAAACAGCTCATGTATCATTAGTTAATGATTGAAAATTGGAGCATCTGGAGAAAGTACTGATATTGTTCATGTATTGATATTTAACTTGCTATCTATTTAAGAGCAATGATAAAGAGATTTGTTTGTTTTTTTCTAACTTTTAGGGAGTAAATGTTTAATTGAAAACGGTTAAAAACATTACTGCAGTTGGATAATGGTTTGTTTATCTATAATGATAATTCTTAATTAATGTTAACTCAGTTTATAATGAGAATAAAAAATGCCTCAATGATGATGTATTCATCTGCTCACCTAGAATATGACATATGCATTTCAAAATGCTAAAGAAACTGTGAGATATCTAATGGTTATAAAATTAAAAACCTTGTACAAGTATTTAACTGAATGCTTGCAATCAGAAAAAGCCAAGTAACTCCTGAAATAGGGATATGATTCAAACCAGGTGAACATTAGAGGTTGTTTTTGGCTTATATTATTGGGACCTAAGAAACCAGTTTAGGTGGAGCTGTTTACATATTTAAGTATTTGATTCCATTTTTCCAGATATGATTTTCTGTTTATTTAATAAAAACAAAAACAGAACATACCAGCATTTATAAAACTGGCTAAATTTGTTGAAGGAAGGAAGGGAAGTTTTTGCTCATAAAGAAAAGAAAGTTATTTCATAATAACTTTTTCTTGATTGTCATTAATGTTAAGAATGGCAGAATAAAGACCTTGAAGATTCTTTCACAACAAAGAGGAATTGTCAGCTGAATGTTAGTGAACTTCCTAACAGTAGGCAGGGAATCACATTTACAAAGGAAAATCGTGTGATTATCTTTCATTAAGCGCACAGTACCACTGCACTTCTGGTGCAAGAGGATGTAAAACCGTTGAAAAAAGCTTGCCATCCATTGGAAAACTGCTATGCATCCGTTGTGTACTCATGCATAGCGTGATTTCTATGTCTATCCGTCAAGCATCCGTCCACTGCGATTTCATCGTGCAGAAGTTTTTGAGTGCACAAACTTTGTGACACGGGATGAACTTTCTGCCATGTTACGAAGTCCATTCGCGACAGTATATTGCCCTGATCGGGCAACAAACGTTCTATGTCACCATTTCATCCATGAAACGTCACTATATTCTTTCTGCAACCCTTGGCCTCCCTCACTCACATCCGCTGCGCTTGAAAAATGAGAAGAGAGGAAAAAAAGGTAACGGCGTCTCCACATCTTAGTAGTACGGAAATAGAAAGGAATGTTAAGGCGTATGCATGCCCGTATATAAAGTATTCAAAGTGGACAAAACGTTTGTATCTGGATGTTTCACAATTATTTACGGATTCTGGATTATGTCGGAGAGTTGTCCCCATAGCGGACAACCAATTATTTTTCTATAAAAGGGGCGAGAAAATTATTCTGGATCGCTGGGATGGTGGCACCATACGTCCCAACGATTGGTTGCACATGGAGTTTTATTCTTTCCACAGAACTTATCCTTATCTTTCCACAAGCCATGATAAAGATCTAACCGATTTTTCAAGTTTCACCAAAACACTTTATTAAGTTTTAAAAAATGAACCAAGTAAATAGTGTCTTAAGCAAAGATAACCTTTATTAACTTTTTAGGGTAACTTTATGACTTGATTAAATAAAGCAAAGATGAAAGCCAGAAACTGTATTAGGGTTGTCTTAAGCAAAGTACCTTCAATTATCTTTTTTAAGGCCCTATCACACTGCCCAACGGATGTACAAAACATTTGAAAAAGAAACAGCGGATGAGAAAATGTTGATCCATCCGTTGTTAATCCGCTCTCAAAGGCAAAAATACTTGTACAGGAGCGGATACACACGGAAAGAATGGACGGGAGAGGAGCAGGGCGGATGCGAGCGCGTGAGAAGCGGATGCGTATAGAGGTGCGTAGAGGATGACAGAGCGTGCAGAGCAGATGCGATTGGGTGATGCAGATGATTTGCATTCGCTTTCATCCCTTTCTCCGTCCGATGCTACTATGCTGCGAAATCTGATTCCACTTCCTCCATGCGTCCGTGTTACCCTGGATGAGAATTGAGTTGACGATGTGCAGGGATGCCTAGCGGATTAGCGAATGGTAATGGATTGCAGAACGGATGTCCCCGTATGCCTGAGGATGCAGACGGATTTGCTTGGATACATTTTCGCTCAAAAGTTTTGAGCAGCTTCAAAAGCTTCTAGCGATGAAATGTCAATAGACGGATGCTGGTGGGATAGAGAGGAAGCAAAACGGAGGCTGAGTACAGAAACGGGAAGCATCACTTAACCACAGATGCGGCAAGTGTTTTGTTCGTCCATTTTACATTCCTCTTTCCACGTCGTTTGGTTGCAGTGTACAGGGAATTTGAAGGTAAACTTATGACTGTATTAATAGCAATGAACTAAGTATAAAGTGTCTTAAGCAAAAGATAAAACTTAACAAGTAAACACACTCGTCTTGACCACTAATTCTCAGTCACTCTGGAGTCATGTCCATGGTCTAGCTGTTAAGTGGGCAGGGACTGTGAGGTGGCTGTGGCTTGAGTGCTGGGTTGCGGACAACCATTGGGTGGACTTGGCCATCTAGGACGTACAGAAGCGTGCATGGTGTTGTCAGGAAATTATCGAGAGCTGACTCAGTACTGTTGAGGTTGAGAGGGCCTTCATAAAGACTTGAGTGTCAAGCAATACTTGATGACAGATTGTCATGGACAGCTTGGCTGTGGGTGGAGGAAGAGTTGGGAGGAGTGTAAGTGGGGTGTCTGGGTTGCAGCTTAGGTGAGGACTGCGCGTCTTGTGGCATCCGTGAACTGGGCTGGACTGTGGAAGTTCTGCTATCTACTGTGGAAGTCCTTGTAGTCGAGTTTGGTAAGTAAGGAGCTGTTGAAAGCCATGGAAGCGGTTGTTGACATCGCACTTGGGAGGGAAGAGCAGACCTGGGATGGTAGGAGCAGCTTCAGCTGGGCCTTTGAGGTATTGTGCAGAAGGCTGTGATTTCTGCTTCATACCTTGGTACTGGGCTCGGGCAGGTCCTCGGTTCTGGGCTTACGTTGGTGATAATGGCTGTCCAGCCTGAGGATGCTCTCTGTCCAAGTGGACCAGCTGAGAGAGAAGTTCTGTTGCTGGTCTTCATTGTGTCCCTGATCTCCACAGCACACTAGTGGTCCCTGCCGCCGTCTTCCTCTTGCTGCATCCTCTGGAGATGGGGTGGGGGTGGGTTGGCCTCTGGTGGCTTCTGTTCTTCTCCATTTGTGATGACGGGACATCATCTCCCATGGATCCTCCAAGCCGCCACGCATGGGGAGTGCAGCTGTCGGTGGGCAGGTCTCTGCTGTGGGGCCTCTTGAGACAAGCTGCCTAGGACCAGGCTTGCGACTGGCTCTGGACTGGAAGAGGACTGGCGCTGTCTGAAGGGCTGTCTGAGGAGAGGGTCTCAGAGGGGTGCTCCTCAGTGCGCGGATCTCACCTCCAGGAAAAACTTGCACTGGCCATAGTACATTTTCGGTCAGTAGCTTGACAGCGGCTACCTGCCGGATTTCTTTGGAGGTGTTGGCTTGCCAATAAGGTATGCAGTGCTTCCACCATCCAAGGATACTTCTGCAGTGTAACCCGGCTTCTGCACTTGTTCTCCAATCTGCCTGCTTCTTCCTTCGGCTGTCCGATACAGTCTGTTAGCCTTTCTCAGAGGTACTCTTCTCCCTCAGCCAATTCCGCACCTCCTCCATGCTTCCTCGGAACGGGTGTCGTTTCCTCTCTCCCTTCTCTTTCCCTTGCCTCTTCCTCGCTCTGGCAGGAGGGCTTGAAGGCAGGGCCCAGGGGCGTTCGCATCAGGGGGCTTCTGGGATTCTTCAGGGCTTCAGGGGCTTGAGGCGTAGGGCCTTCAGGAGACTTGAACAGCAGAGGCTTCAGCGAGGGGCTTTGAGGGGCATTGAGGCCTTGGGCTTGTCCACACAGGCAGCGCAGCAGCAGGCAGGTTTCAGGTCCAGTTGCCAATGGGGGTGGGATGCTGTGTTCTGCCTGTTTCTCTTTGCCGGGATTTGAACGGAGTAGGCACGGACTTCTCTCTCTTTTGCTGATTGATGAAGCCAATGTGCTCCTGTAGACTGATAAATCTGGCAGGCAAGTCTTCCTCCCGTATGCTGACTGCGTTGCATGCTGCATTCTTTTTATATCCGCCAGAGCTGACGCACCAATTTATACTCCCCACATGCGCGTGGATATGTCTTGATCTGATATAATCCGCAGGGATCCTTTGTTTCTATCAGGCGTCGTGCATGCATCCGCTTCATCCAGGTATGCATCTTGCCCCTTTGCTATTGCGTCTGCTTCGACAATTCTCCCCGGAACCCCTTTGGGAGGTAGTCATCCACTATCCATCGGCTTTCATCGCTAGGACTTTCCTAATGACATTCTGTTTAACATCCCCGCTATACGCCCACGTCTCTTTTCCGTTCTTTTTCCGTTCTTTCCGTTCTGTTTATGCAAATTTTCACCACTTTTTGGAGTGGATGACAATGGATGGAGCCACCCCCAAAATTTTGTTCGTCTGCTGTGTCCCTTATGCATGAATTTTGCGTCCGTCGGCCAGTGGGACTGGGCCTTTAGATGTGTTCAGTGACTTTTAAATTGAGTTCCTTCTATGACCTAATTGCATGAAGAACTTCATAGGTCTATTATTCTAATCTGGATCCAGATTTTGTCATATGCAGAATCATATTTGTAACCTAAATTAGGTTATTTAATCTGTGGCCTCCCTGGAGTGAGACTGAACTCAGATAGTAAAAGCTTCTTTTGATACACATTTTTGCTAAATGATAACATGTCAGAAATGACAAATTGTAAATTTGCACACAACTTTCTATCAATTTATAAGAAGTAATTTACCTAGTTTTACATGTTCTATTCAAGCCGTGTATCTGAATATGACAAACCTTGTATTTATTTTCAGAGATGATATGCAATATAGCCATTCCACATCAAATCTCAAAGAAGCAACTGGAAATACTTCTAGATGAGCCTTTTAGCATGCAGCCACATCTCCTGATTAATGAAATGTAATAGACAGTCTATTTGTAGCTCTCCTGTATTTTTCAACTGCTTCCTCTACAAGCCCACCCACCCCCAATCTGTTAATGAGCAAAAAAATAAAGATTTGGCACAAGGTCTTTGTTTTGGTTTACCCTCCACCTAAAATGATTATAGATAGATTAAAGCACTATTCAGACTTGTTTTTCAAAGTGAATTTGAGAAGCCATATGCAGTTAAATTTTGATGTTTTGATTGTACTGAAAAAGACATAAAAATGATATGTTGTTTACTATAATTGTTTGTTTTGAATATCTTGCTACTACTTCCTTCAGAAATACAGACTTCAGCATGTCACCATATAACACACACACAAAATATTCTGATGCCAAAATTTCATATAAAGCAAATTAGTGTAGATAATTTACAAACACTAAGTTAGTTTGTACCTTGGGCAGGCTGATATTGAGAAATATTAACACTGTATTGTACCATGGTTTAAGCAAGCTTGCCAAGGATGCGTAATTCTTTGTGATATATGGTGGAATCAAGATGATGGCCAAGATCCTTCAGTTGAAAACTTTCTATTTCCATGTATGTAGAGAAGAGACAGAATTTCAATAATGTAGTTACTTCCATCATCACCTTTTTTTCTCCTCTGTGATTGCCCCTGCTTCATAGTACACTTGTTTAGTTTAGGGATCCCTAGTTATTTTGATCCTTTGGGATCCTATTAACATTTACAATATTTGGAGTATTATGAAACACATCCTGAAAACAAATGGTATTGATGTTTCTAAAGACAGAGAAGGCATTTGATAAGGTTAATTGGAAATTTATATTATTACAACTAAAATACATGGACTTTGGGGAGAGATTTATTGACATGATTAAAGCAATATATCACAATCAATCAGCCAAAATGATGGTTAATGGGGACATAACAGAGAATTTTAATATAAAAAAGGCACAAGACAGGGATGTCCATTGTCCCTTTTACTATTTATACTGACTTTGAATAAATGAATGAATGAATGAATGAATTCTTGATTGGCCAAGTGTGATGCGACACACAAGGAATTTGCCTTGGTGCACATGTTCTCAGTGTACATAAATAGAAAAGGTTCACAGTAGAAGCAGAATCATAAGGTACAGCACATCAAATCATACTAGGAAACAGTCAATAGAAATCATATGGATACAAGCAGGGAATTATTTGTTTAGCAGAGTGATGGTGTTCAGGAAAAATTGTTCTTGTGACTAGTTGTTCTGTTGTGTAGTGCTCTGTAGCATCTTTTTGAGGGTAGGAGTTGAAACAGTTTGTGTCCAGGGTGTGAGGGGTTTGTAAATATTTTCATAGCCCTCTTTTTGACTTGTGCAGTATACAGGTCCTCAATGGAAGGCAGGTTGGTAGTATTTTTTTTTTTTTTTGCAATCCTAATTATCCTCTGAAGTCTGTGTCTGTTCTGTTGGGTTGCAGAACCCAACAGTTATAGTGGTGCCGATAACAGACTCAATAATTCCTCTGTAGAATGGTATCAGCAGCTCTTTGGGCAGTTTGAGCTTTCTCAGTTGGCATAGAAAGAACATTCTTTGTTGTGCCTTTTTGATGATGTTTTTGATGTTAAGTATCCATTTTAGATCTTGAGATATGAGGGAACCTATACATTTGAAGGTCTCTACTGTTGATACTGTATTGTCTAGTATTGTAAGAGATGATAGTATGGGAGGGTTTCTCCTAAAGTCTACCACCATTTCTACAGTTTTGAGTGTATTCAATTCCAGATTGTTCTGGTCACACCACAAGGTTAATTGTTCAACTTCCCTTATTTATGTGGATTGGTCACTGTCTCGAATGAGCCCAATCACTGTTGTATCATCTGCAAATTTCAGAAGTTTAACAGATGGATCATTTGAGTTGCAGTCATTGGTGTATAGGGAGAAGAGAAATGGAGAGAGCACACAGCCTTGGGGGGGGGTGTACCAATTGTACAGGTATCTGATATGATTCTGCCTAGCTTCACCTGCTATTTCCTGTCTGTTAGGAAGTTTATGATCCACTTACAAGTGTGTTAAAGTACTGCTAGCTGGTTTAGTTTAGTTAGAAGAATGTCTGCAATGATGGTATTGAATGCTGAACTAAAGTCTACAAAGAGGACCCTTGCGTAGGTCTTTCGAGATTCAATATGTTGTAAGATGTAGTGCGGAACCATATTAACAGCATCATCTGTCAATCGATTTGCTCAGGATGCAAATTGCAGGGGTCTAGCAGCAGATCTGTGATGGTTTTCACGGGGACAGCACTAGCCATTCAAAGGTTTTCATAGGTACAGATGTTAGAGCACTTGGTCTGTAGTCATTCAGTTCCTTGATGGAAGGTTTCTTTGGCACTGGGATAATAGTGGAGCATTTGAAGCAAGAGGGAATATAGAACATCTCTAGTGACTTATTGAAGATTTGGATGAAGATGTGGGCCAATTGATCAGCACAGACTTTTAAGCAAGGGGGAGTTATCTTGTCTGGGCCTGGTGCTTTTTCTGGCTTTTTTCTGTGAAATAGAACTTGCATTTCTTTTTCTGTGATCACCAGAGGTTGTGAACCAATGGGTTGGGGTCAATTGTGATAGGTTTGGCTGTTCTTGGTGTATTTGAAATGGGATC
This sequence comes from Laticauda laticaudata, assembly GCA_004320025.1. Lineage (NCBI taxonomy): Eukaryota > Metazoa > Chordata > Lepidosauria > Squamata > Elapidae > Laticauda > Laticauda laticaudata. The sequence goes on from BHFT01040673.1 coordinate 14,930, forward strand.
AGTTGTAGGAGGCATTGCTGTTGTTGGTGTGTCTGAGATGGAAATTGTGAAGATGGATGGCAGTAGTTTACTCTCATACCTACAGTAAAACACATTCAGGTCATCTGCCAATTGTTGATTTCCTTCAGCATGGGAAGGAGGTTTGCCATAGCCAGTGACTTTTTTAAGAGCTTTCCACATGTTTGCTGGTTCACTTGTTGAGAACTGATTCCTTAACTTTTCAGAATAGCTTCTTTTTGCTGCTCTAATTTCCCTTATTAACATATTCCTGGCTTGATTGTATAGCATTCTGTCTTTGGCAGTGCTAACCAGAAATAATAGACAAGATGAAGAAATAAAAGGAGTGGAAATAAAAAAGGGAAATACAAGCTACAGGCATTTGCAGATTATTTGGTTTTTATACTAGAAGACCCACTAGAAACTGGACCGAAGTTAGTTAGTTAGAAAGATAGAGGAATACAGGGAAATTGCAGGATTGAAAATAAAGAAAAGACAAAAATTTTAGCTAAAACTCTTACTGATATACAGAAAAGAATATTGATAGAATGAATTGATTCCATACAGATAGTCAAGAAAGTAAATTACTTAGGGATACAACTAATAGCAAAATGTGCAATGATTAAAGAGGATAATTATATGCAACTGATGCAATAAATTAAATTAGATTTGGAGAAATAGAAAAGTCTGCTATTGTTGACAGGAAGAATAGCTACCATAAAATGAATATTTTATCAAGATTATTAAATTTATTTCAAACAATTCCAATAAAACTGGGGGAAAATATTTTGAAGAACTAAATAAAATAATACTAAGATATATTTGGTTAGGGGATAAAGCAAGAATAGGTTTGAAAATGGTGCAAGATTCAAAAAAAAAGAGGGGGGCTTTGGGTTGCCAGATTGGGAATTGTATTATCAGGCCTCGGTATTTACATGGATGAAAGAATGGATCAATTTGAGGCATAAAAGACTATTAACTTTAGAAGGACACCGTTTGCAATTAGGTTGGCATGCTTTTTTATGGTATGGGAAGAATAAGATATATAGCTATTTCCAAAGATACTATATTGGAAATGCATTGTCATCAGTATGGATTAAAATTAAAGGACAACATCATCTGAAAATACCAGTCTGGGTTTCCACAATGGAAGTATTGATATATCCTAATATTATTAACATGGAAAAAATTGTAAGATATAAAGATATTCTGAATGAAAAATGGGAACTAAAAACCAAGAACTTGAAAGTCAAGGGATGAACATTGCATGGTGGCCACAAATGCAGATACAATCTCAATATGAGAAAATGTATGCTAAAATGTATGGTTTTAATAAAGAATTAACAGAATTGGACAAGATATTAACTGGAATGGATGAAAAACTGATAAAGAAAATATATAGCTACTTATTAAGTATCAAACTGGAAAGTGAGCAGGTAAAGGAGACAATGATAGCTTGTGTTAAAAACTTTGGATATGCAATAGAACTGGACAAGTGGCAGAAATTGTGGAATAGAAATGTTAAGGCTAGGTCACACTGGCTGATGGATGCAAAACATATGCAAAAAGGACACAGCAGACGAGCAAAATTTCAGGGGTGGCTCCATCCGTTGTTATCCGCTCTCAAAAGTGCCCCCAAATTTGCATAAACAGAACGGAAAACAACAGAAAACAATTGGAAAACAATGGATGTGGAGGATGATAGGTCTGGGGATGTAACGCGACGTCGAGAAGCCAAGCGAGGAAGCGGATGGAAGAGGATGACACATCCTCAGCGGATTCTTGGGAGGAATAGTGAAGTGGGATGCCATAGTGGAAGGAGCGGATGTGTATGCAGATGACGCGGATCACACGGAACACCTATATAGGAGCCTAGCGGATATCACGCTAGCGGATGCAAAGCGTCATATGCGCATGCGGGGTAGGATGACATTGTCCAGCCCCACGAATTAAAAGGAGCAGCTCGCAAGCAGTCACATCAAGAGGAACAGACCTGCGCCGAAAACATCTTGAGAGAACAACATGGGGAAGAAGAGGAAGCCTGTGCCTATCCTGCCAGCCCTGGCAAGAAGGACAGACCACCATACCCACCCCTGGTTGCGATTCTGATAAGCTGCTGCTGCATCTGCTGCTGCTGCTGGTACTCCTGATGGCATGCTTCTGGTGCTTCCCTGCTGCTGCTGGTGCTTCTCCTGCTGTGTGCTGCGCGTGTGCTTCTCCTGCAGGGCTGCTCGTGCTCGCTGCGCGCTTGCTGCTTCTCCTGCTGCTGTACGCTGTGCTTCTCCCTGCGCTGTGGGGACCAGCCCAAGGCCCTAAAAGCCTGGCTGCTGAAGCTGGGCCCTGCCGAGGAAGGAAGGGCACAGGCAAGGAGAAGGAGAAGAGGAAACAGTACTCACATTTCCGAAGACACATGAGAGAGGACGTCTGGAGATGGCTGAGGAGAACGCAGTACCTCGTGGGGGAGGAAGGGCAACAGGCTCTACACGAACCAAGAGAAGAAGCAGGCAGCTTGAGAAGAGCAGAAAGCCAGTAGAGCCTCTCAATCAGATGTTCACTCCTGGGGTGGTGAAGCACATGCACACCTGGCTTTGGCAAGTGCACCTGAAGATAATCTGGCAGCCGCTGTCAAGCTCACTGACCGGAGAGACCTATGTCATGGCCAGGTGCAAGCTGTCCGAGCGTGAGATCTGTCACCGAGGAGACCCTCTGACGACACCCTCATCCCTAGACAGCCAACAGAGAGCCACTCCTCTTGCCAGCCGGCAGGAGACAGCTACATGTCCAGGCAGGTTGTCTTTGTGAGGGCCCCCACGACAGAGGACCCCTGACAGCTGCACTCCCATGCCGAGGACGGGAGGTCCCCTGTTTCAGATGGAGCAAGAAAGAAAGCAGCCACCAGAGAGACCACCCACCACCACACCCAGCTCACCTCCACAGAAAGGCAGCAGAGAGGACAGACCGGAGGGACAGAGCCACACGTTCCTCTTGGAGATCAGGGACTACAATCAAAGCCCAGCACAGATCTCTCCCCAAGCTGGTCCACTTCGCATCCATCCTCGAACCGCAAGCCCTTCATCACTCGACGTAAGCCGACTCTCATGGACGTGCACACGTAAGCCCAGTACCAGGTGAATGAAGGAGAGAGATCACAGCTCTTACTGCACACCCTCCCAGGCCCAGCTGATACCCTAGCCTCCTACCCATCCAAGTGCTTCTCCACCCTCAGGCGATGTCAAGCCCTTCACAATTCAACAGAACCCCACACCTGAGCAAAGGCTACCACTACCAGGACTTCCCACAGCAGAGGCAGAGCCTCTCAGTCCAGGCCTGGTTTTCATCGACGCCCACAGGGACACACCAGATGCCTCACCTGACCCAGCTGCAACACACAGGCCCCACTACAACTCCTATCCTTCCATCCCACAGCCAAGCCCTTCTTCAGAACATCTGTCATCAGTGTTGGACCTCACAGACTGAGTTTAGCTCTCTGAGAGCTTTCTGCACACACACATCTCCTGTTGTTACTCTCAGGGCCAGGCACCCCAATGGCGCCACAGACCAGCACTCCAGCCACAGCCACCTCCACAGTCCCTGGCCCTTCTACATCTGAGACCATGGGCACGCCTCAGTGTGACTGAGAAAAGTGCAGAGACGAGTTGTTACCTGGTCACTTTATCTTTGCTTAAGACACTTTACTTGGTCATTTTGTTTTTTAATAAAGTCCATACAGTTCATTATTATAAAGGTTATCTTGTGCTTCGCACACTTGGTTCATTTATTTACTAATAAAGTGTTGGTGAAAACTTTGAAAACGGGTTAAGCCTTTGCACGCTTGTGGGATAGGTAAAGATCATTGTAGGATGGGTAAGGATCGTTGTGGGATGGGTAAGGATAGTGTGGGATGGGTAAGGATATCTGTGGGATAGATAACCTCCAGTGCAAGCATAGTGGACTCTATGGTCCACCCTCCCAGCTGCCAACACATATGGCCCTGTATTATCAATAACAATTTATTCATTGATCAACACAATTCAAAATAAACAAAACTCTTTATTAATACCCTATTCATCTGTAGGACCACTCAAATACATGGCGCACAATCTCATCAGTGTTATTGAGACAGGCTCAGGAAGCATCCATTAAGCATCTACCACCTGTCTTGCCACTCCACTGCTCCGCTGGGGAGTTGCACCAGTGTTGGCAGGAGATTGCGCTGCTCTTCCCTTCATGTGAAGCTCTGTTGGGGCCCTTGCACATGCCACAGTGTGCTATCAGGTTTCATCCTTGCTCTCCATTCACCAGGCTCCATGTCCCGCATTGCTTGTGGTGGTCACAAGTCTGTTCTGGCAACACGCTGGGTAGCAGGTGCACATGAGATTGTGCAGGATGCAGCAAGCTTCCCGATGCTCTCTCCACAGTCCTGGGTCATGCTGTAGTAGTGGTGAGAAGTACCTGGAACCTGTTGCCAGGATGCCAAAGGCATTCTCCACCACCGTCTTGCTCTGGACAGCTGTAGTTGAAGATCCTTCTTCAACAGGTGAAGGTATCTTGAAGTGTTAGGGCTTCATGAGGTAGGTTCTGAGGAGAAGGCATAAATCACCACGATTAAGTAGTGGCACTCTTGTGTGTGTCATTGTAGGGGGTCTGGATCTGGAAAAACCATGTATGAGGTTGCGTTCATCCCATCCTTGAGGTCACTGGCGTTGTAATATCTGGCATCTGAAGCTGACCTGTTGCCTGAAGCATTGATGTATATGAACTTGTAGTCAGCAATCAACCATGGCAAAGAGGATGATGCTGAAGAAGGCCCTTGTAGTTGTAATAATTGGAGCCTTAGTTGGCTGGAGCTTGCTAGGCCACATGCTTCCCATCTATGGCTCCAACGGTGTGGGGAAGAGTTCCACCTCTGATACCACTTGTTCGCGCAACTTTCCTCCAGCCTTCTTCAGTGGTGGGACAGCTGGAGGAGCTCCTCCACGTATTCTTCGATGATTGGCCTGCACCACTTCTCTGACCACTTGCTGATGGTTTGTGTGGCACCCTCCAGGCATACTGCAGTGTTTCTGTATGTGGTCCAGAGGCCAGGTGCCGCAGAGTTCAGTGCCACTTCAGTCGAGGTCCAGGCTGGATGGAAGTTGGTGTTTGCCTTGGTCAACCTGTGTCTCAGTGGCTCCACAACTTCGTCAAACATGGTTGGTGCATCCTCATGAAGTGCTGGAATGCACGAGGGGTCTTCATTCATTCAGCTCGCACCATCAGCCTTGTCATACAGTCCAAACTCCACTCTTCTCCGATCTATTCTTCGGACCCCAGACAGCCTTGGACGTCTCCTTCTTGCATGAAAAGTGAAACAGTCTGAAGAGGGCTTGGTTCTGGTGTTGAATGATGGCGAGGCTACCAAAAGGAGTGTGCGATGAATCCATGGTGGACAGTCAATGGAATGAGTGGAAGAGCAAGGCAAGGCTGAAGAGAGTTCTGCACATCAGTGCTGCTGACTGATAATGAGATCCAGGTGATTCCTCCCCCTTTTTATAGGAAAGTCGGCTTTCTGCTAGGGTTGTCCTTCCACATACTCTAGACATCCTCCAGACATCCTAAATATCTGAGATAGGTCATATTACAACGTTTTGTCTCGTTTTAATGTTTTATATCCGAGCTGCATATCCGCTTAATCCTTTCTATTGTCGTCGGCTATTAAGGCATGCCTTGTGTGGACATTCCATGTACCCTTTCGCTTTCTCCTCTTTCAGCTTTCTGGCTGGAGCGAATGTGAGTTGCGCGGATGCCAGAGGATCCGAAGAGGATAAGCGGAGGTGTGTAACGGAATGACAATGGACGTAGAACATTTTTGCCCGTATGTGTCATGGATGTAGATCGTACGCAGCGGAAAGTTCATCCGCTCAAAAAGTTTTGTGCAGCTCAAAACTTTTTGAACGGATGAAATAGCAGAAGACGGATGTTTGACAGATAGAGCATATGAAAGACATATGCAGTGAGTACACAACGGATGCATCGCGTTTTCCAATGGATGGCAAGCGTTTTTCTGTTTTACATCCTCTTTGCATCCATTGGTGCAGTGTGACATGGGCTTTAAATAACCCAGTGAAGGTGATCCTCATCATGTTACAATTAAGTAACATAAGCAATATACAATTAATGTGGCAAGAGTCGGGAAGAGTTGTTTTCCTTACTACTTATAAATCACCTATTAATTTTTTTTTTTAGAAACTTTGAAATATGAAGCACAGAGCCATAGCAATAGCACTTAGACTTATATACCACTTCATAATTCTTTACAGCCCTCTCTAAGCAGTTTACAGAGTCAGCATACTGCCCCCAACAATCTGGGTCCTCATTTTACCAATGGAAGGCTGAGCCTGGTGAGATTCAAAGTAGCAAATTGCAAGCCGCCGGCAGTCAGCAGAAATAGCCTTCAGTACTGCACTCGAACCACTGTACAACTGCGACTTTTATTCTTATTCATCTTATTCTTCTTTTGTTTTGATCTGATAAATCTCAATATGAGCACTCTATTTTTTTATCTTTTATTTGAACATTACACTATGTAGAGTAAAACTCATAGATTTTCATGTTATGCATATTATATTAAAATATAAATGCTCTGCCTGCCCTTTTATAAGATACGTAATTATCAAAAACAAAGTCAGTTTAAAGATTTTGAATTCTCTCATTATACTAGCAATCTAAAAATCAAATATATCAAAATATATTTCAGTGTAATATCCAAATCACTGGGCTGTAAAAGCACATTAAAAACATTTCTACTTTAATTAAATACTTTTTAAAAATTTCATGGTAACTTTAGATCACATTAAGTCAATTTGACTTTGAAATAGCAAAAGCAGTTGTGATGTGATGATTCATGATAATGCAAAGAAATGAAAGAGAGAAAAGAGGAAGAAAGGATTGAATACTTTCAGCTTATCATTCATACATTTTGACTTCAGAATGTTTATGCTCATACTCTATTGTACATTTTTGACCCTTCATCCTAAAGTCTACCATAATCAAACTGATAGTCAATAAAGCTCTTGCTTAATTTCATTGATAGTCTCTCCATTACTGGCACTGATTACAGGTATTGCCAGTTTGTATTTGTGGCAATGATTAGATTTATTTTTGTTTGTAATTTAGATTTATTTATCTTAGGTCTTCAAATACATTTGAATTTGTTTGCCAAGTCACTTCGTTACCTAGGAGGCTTTTAGGTATATGACTCCCAGTCAAACAGTTGCTTTTTTTCCCTCAAGTTATTTTCTTTAAAGGGAAATGGGGAAAAAGATGATCAAGGGAAAAGCATGGAAAGGTTACACATGGGAAATCATATCTTTCTCCCTCTTGTTGAAACATTATGAGCAAGATGGACCATTTATGAAGTAAAGCTTCATTTGAAAACATATCTCTACAATGCAAACCTTCACTCAAAAGTGATCTTACTGATTTTAATGGGGATTATTACTTGATGCATAGGAGGAGGGGTCAAATCTCTGATTAAATGAAGAAAGTTGTACTTTTAAAATAATAATTCCTGGGCCCACCTACTGACTATATATATTGTTAATAGCACTGTAATGGCATTAAAAACAAAGCCAATAAGGCAAAATACATGCAAAACAATGTATCTGTGCATATGCATAGAAAAAAAAATGTTGCCCTTAGTTTAATTTAATACTGTAAGTAGTCGAATATAGAAATCAACTGAGTCAGATTGATTGATATTATCTGCATGCAATCTAAGTAAATATACATTTTTTAAAAAGTTTGTTTTGCATCTGTACACTTCTTTGTCAATGATATTAAGCTGGGTTCCTATTTTAGCTGCTGTCTTAGAGAGCAATTTCAGCTTCTCAGATCATCCATCTGAGAGGAATTAAGCTGATATAAGTTTCCATGAGGAGGTTATCTATAAAAGCAAAATATGAATACATTACTTGAATAAATAAGGAATGATTAGCATGCTCCTGCATTTCTTAAACTGAAATCTTCATTCCTCTGTCTCCTTTACAATATAAATATTATAATATTTTCTTCATCCTGATTGGTTGGGAGTCTTAGTCTGTGTTTATTGGTCTTTGAGTTTGCTGTGTTCTGCTTGGTTGGGCTTGGTGTTGGTGTTTCTAATAATATTCTGTCTGTTTTTGTTGGCTGTTTTTTGTGTCTGTTTGAATGGCCAGTCTTCGATGTGATGCGTGGTGTGATGGAGGCATGAAAGTCAGTAAAGATTACTAGCACAGGCATCACATCAGGACCTGGCTTTAAAAACAGAACAAAAAAATAGCAATCGCGTCCTGGAAACCCGCAAGGATAAAATTGACGCGTTGGAAAACGGCAAGGGCATATACAGAAGTCCTGTGGCATCAAGCCGCGGCCACATACATTCGGAGCAGACAAATAGAAGAATAAGTTAGCCTACGGCCTGGATGAAACAGTGACAAGATGAGTAAAGACCGGGTGATGGGGTTAGTTCAGAGGCCGGAGGCCGACGTGGACGGAGTTAAGGTTCAAAGCTGGAACACACCTCGGCTCACGTAGGTCACACAGTTAAGAGACCACAGGTTCATACAGACAATCAACTTCAAGCGTGGCACCGGAAACCGCTAGGCCACTATAGAGAAACGCGCCAGTCCACAGTGAATTATGCAGAGAGAGCCTAGAGACTGAAAATAAGACCTGGAAGAAGCATGAATAGGAAGAGATGGATTTCCAGGCCGAGAGCTTGTCAATCATTTGGGAAGCGCTGCACTCCTGAAAAGCAAAAAATTATCGCACTACGGCACCAAGCCAGCTAACACAATGGGCACAAACAGACTCCCCCTGATACTTCAGGCTCAAACACACCCCAAGCCAGGCAACCGGGCATGGAATGAAACCTAGATTCCTAAACGAAGATGATAGGCGCCGTCCTTTTACTCGGAGCCAAGTTGCACGGTAAAAGGCCTCCAACACAGGCACGACGGGAGCAATATTGCCAAGCCAATCCAAGAGCACCAAACAAGCCAGCAAAACAGAGGCCAGGAAATAGGTTAGAGAACACCAGAGAACCAAGAGCAGAAACAGCCAGCAAGACTGCAAAAGACCAATAACCACAGACAAAAACTAACCAAAGGCAGAAAGACAGGACAAACTCAAAGACGCGAATGAAAGGCAGCGAGACGCAAAAACTGGGTGGCCGCAAGCGCAATCAGGATGGAAGAAAAAATCGCAATGTCTGGCACAGCGTAGGCTACCCTGCATAATTTAAAACGGTGGAAGACGAAGGCGTGTGATAGGCCTGGACTCACAGACGAACACAATACAGGAAAAGCCGTGAATGATGGGCAGAGGAGAATTGCTACCAGCTTCCCCAACATATAGGATTCAAAGTTTAGATAGTATCTTCCTCCAATCTTGATGGTGGCTAGATGCCAATCGAATAAAACCATTTTGTAAAGGTGTTTCCTAGTGACGGAGGCTGACCATTGTTAAATGGTTATAATTTTTTCTTCCAAAGTCTGTTCCGGTAATGGCCTCTAATGAATGTTTGTACTATGCAAAAGTTTTTACTGCCATGCTTATCTTGTGTCTGTTTACTAGCCCTGGGTGCCTGCTTCTTTATCAAAATTTTAAAGATTAGTATAGAAGTTATGACAAATTTGTCGTCTGGTTCTAGAAAAGGTTTTAATTGATGGCTCATTGGAGGGCTTATATCTATAAGCAGTCAATAGTTCTTCCAGACTGCTTTTTTTATACTTTTGTTTACACCTGCAGGTAGGGCGCACCAGTCATCAACTTGATTGCTGTTCTTCAATGTGTTGATTTTGTTTTTTTAGGTTTCGCATGATATCTAATAATTTATTGTACCTGATAATGTTTAGAGAATATCCATGGTGAATCGTGGGATTGAACATTGCTGTCCTATAAGTTGAAAAACAGCTTTGAGGTAATCGTCAGTATAGTGGGTTTTGATTTAATTTTTTACACCGAAAATCCTCTAGATTTAATGCCTGTTGTCTGGAAATTAAAAGTGTTGACCTAACATGTGAATGTCCTTTTTATTTCTCCCTTCCATTAGAATGGCATGCCACCTAACTTGGCCAAGTTATGGTCTCTCTGAGTGTTAATATTCTCGCTGTTGTGTTTCAAGATATCGCGAATCTCTAATTCGCAGAGTTAAATGGTTGCTGCGCCTGGTTTGATGATATTGTGTCCCAAATCGCGGGAGTCCGGAACCGCACCTCTGGTTATTTATTATCTGCTTCAATAGTTTTATCTGATT